>JAJOOD010001701.1:0-29488 GCA_029582525.1 Solanum tacnaense | reverse complement strand
CCAAATTGATCGTTATAAAATAAAATTTAAGTAGCGATCAAAATAAATATATTATTTAAACTAACAACATAATATAATATAATACAACAAATTAAATAAGGTGTTAATGTAGCCTTGATATTATTTATATTTTTGTTGATCGTCTTTACTACATTTTGGTTGAAAAATTCCTACACTTGAACAATATTTTTCATGCAGCATTAGTTTGCTGAGTAGATTATTTTGAGTTTATAATTTGAATTATTGGACACTGAGTGGCTCAAACGCCTTTGAAAACGAGGCGTATGATAAAATAATAATAATAATAATAATAATAATAATAATAATACTATTATTATTATTTCTCTTATTATTTTTAGTTTTTTTTAAAAGGAAAGATTACAATATGGGAAATCGAATCATCACTAACAAGGTGGGAGTTCAGGTAATCAAACACCTAAGCTACTAAGATTCCCCATAATAACATAACTAATATAAGGTTTTTTTAGAAAATAAATATACTGCCTAATTTTAATTTATTTGTCTTACTTTTCTTTAGTTCGTTTCGAAATAAACTTTTTTTTTTAATTTTAACTTTACACATAACATGTTTAAGATCACAAGATTAAAGAACATATATATATATATATGATTCGAAAATTTTCTTTACTTTTTAAAATTCTATGTCAAATCAAAATCAGACAAACGATTGAAACAAATAGAGTACTACTATTAATAAGAAAATAACTTTGCATCTCAAAATAAGTTTAAATATATACGCAATTCTGCATCTTAAAAAATCGAAAAATAGGCTTTAAATATTGAATAAAAAATTTAAGTCCTCTTATTTGTTTAGCCGCCCCTGAATTTGGCCATACGAAAAAAAAAAACAGAGAAGAAAAAGCCATGACATGTTATTCAGTAGCATGTGAGGACAAACTCACATAAATTAAATTGCGTCTAATCTTATTTAATTATTATATTGACAAATGACAATTCATCGTTTTGGAAAATAATATACTCCCCAATAATGATAATTGATAGGTCTAGTGTTAGAAATATTACAAAATAGGAAAGATATTTTTAAGGGCCCGTTTGGTCATGCGATATAGAATCATGATATGGTATCATGATATGATATCATAATATAGAATCATGAGATGAAATTGAAGTTTTATTTGGACATGCAATATGGAATTTTTGTGTTATTTATTTTCTCATACTCATAAGAATTTCATAAGTTGTAAAACTATTAAAATAGCCCCAATTGTTTATTCAATCTTACCAAATAAACAAAAATTTATAAAATCCCATAATAAATTATTACAAAGCTATTGTTTCCCACTTAAGTAACTGTTTCATCAAACTTTAATTCAATAAAAAAAAAAATTGAACATAAATTGTAGTGTACTAGTCTTTAATATAATCCTCCTACATAGTACGGACAATTTTCTCACGTAGAACTTGTATTTCTCGATCATGTGACCGAGAAGACGAACCAACATTGTTACTTTGAGTCATTTGTTGGTCAATATCATCCGCAACTATATTTTCATGCTCATAGACCATAAATATTTCATCAGTACTTTGGTATTCTCGCAATAATTATGTAACACTGCACAAGCTATGACAATTTTCACTTGTGTATCAATATCATAATGGTTCATGCCTTCTTTCAGTATTCTAAATCTAGTTTTTCAAGCTCCAAAAGTTCGTTCAATCACATTGCGCAGAAATGAATGCCTATAAGTAAACAGATCTTTGGCATTTTGAGGCTCTCTTTCACTTCCTCGGTAATCTTACAAATGATAGTGTAGTCCTTTGTATGGAGCTAAAAATCCTTTTGTGTTTCGGAAACCAGCATCAACAACATAATATTCATCTACCAACAAACATTTTATAAAGAATTACTAAAAGCATATGTGACGTAAATGAGACAGTTTTGTGTAAATAAATAATATTTATTCTAAGGATGTAATTTAAAGTTACCATGTGGCGGAAATGGAAATTGTGACGTTGGTTCAACAAGTGCATTCTCAAGTACTTTACTATCATGTGCAGTACCTTCCCAACCAGCAGCAACAAAGGTAAATCACATATCAAAATCACAAGCACATAAGACATTTTGTGATGTTCTTTCTTTACGATTACGATATGCTTGTTGCACCACTTTAGGAACCTCCCCTTCTATATATGTTCCATCAATCGCACCAAACGGTAGAAGTAATAGATTAAGTGTTGGAGTAAATGAACAGAACAAATTTATTACTCAACAATCGGTTGGTGTGAGTTAAAATGACTATATGTTGGTGAAAATAATAAATTTTATGTCGGTGAGAATAATAAATTTTAAAAAGTAATGATGTGATTATAAATTTTATTTACATATATGAAATAAATGGTTAGTAGATATAAATGTGGGATTGTTTTAACAAAATATAAACTCGTGGATTAAGTGTTTTTTTGGAAAAAAAAAAACTCGTGGATCAATTTTTGTATTAAAATATCTCAAATCATGATATGGAATTCCCATATGATTCCATATCATGGTTTTTGGAGAATATGGAATCACATCTCATGATATGGAATCATGAGATGAAATCAGCGTAAAATCGCACGTCCAAACGCTGATTCCATCTCACGATACCATATCGTGATATGGTATCGCATGGCCAAATGCCTACTAAGTGTTTGTACGATTACTATTTAGAGCTTGTTTGGCATTGCTGCTGGGAGGTTAAAAGTGTTTTTTTCCCAATAAAAGCATTTTTTTGAAAAAATAGTGTTTGGTAAATTCTCAAAACTGATTTTAAATGGAAGTAGAAGCATTTTTTCTGTTGTTGGGAAGAAACCAAAATTTTCTACTTTTTAAAAAACCCCGAAGCAGAAGTAGAAAATTATTTTCTTGAAGACTAAAATATCTCTCCCATATATACATATTTACCAATATATCCCTTAGTAATTAATTAACATATATCATAAATTTGGTTAAGTTTCATACAAGAATTTTATTTTTTATTTTTTATTTTATGTTTATATATTATTATTATTTTATATTTTATATATTATATATTATTTTACGTCTTATTTTACAAAATCAGAACAACATTTTTGTAGGATTAAAAATATGAAGGATTTTATTTATTTTGTGGTGAATTTTTTTTGTATATAGTGGTTTAATTTGTGGAATAATTTTTAAATTTAATTTTCTTGATATTTTGAATTATATTTAAGTCATCATGTTAATATTATATTAATATTTAATTAATTTATTTATGTATATATAATATTGATTGAAAATTTGAATATACATATTTTTATTAAAAATAATTAATAGATATTTAAAATTGTTTCTCTATAAAATAATATTTGAAATTGATATTCTATATTGATTCTATAAATTTGATTTGCTCGACCTAATACGTAAATGTATTGTCATTTTCAACAAATAGCTATACAGTTGGCTAGCTAGGGGCCATTTATAGGAACACGATCACTGTTAATTAAATTAACATATTGTTGTTGGCCTACACCTACAAATATATATATGAAATTATTCACCACCGGAGCAGAAATAATTAATATAATATTTTAAGATTAAAATTTAGATATCTTCGAATGTATGTAAGTTGTTAGGTATGAAAAAAAATAATATTCGAAAAATATTGAGAAGAAACAATCCAAAAGACATTATAAAGTCTAAACCGACATAATAAATTATTTCTCTAGCCAGGCTTCCAATGTTAGTAGTGTTTTGGGTACTATAGTCTATAGAAGTAACTAGCTAATATTATATTCAAAATAAATGGCGTTTTATCTAGAATATGCTTCTTACAAAATATTCACTTCTAACATATAAATAATATTTTTATTAAACTTATTATATCCCTAATCAAATTTGATCTCTTGAAGTAGTAAGTGATTAGCATAATTAAAACTTCAAATACTAAGGAATTAGACTCCTTTTAATACAAATAGTAAGTCATTTTATCCATCTGTACAATCATATTGCATGCATGACTGTTTTTAAAAGAAATTAATATCCCACGTCGGATTGGAACTTTTTATATGACCTGAACAATCTTCTTCTTTTTTAATTAATTTTTGGAGTGTGAGTTCAGACCGAGAGTCATTTTAACATGATATATTAGAATATGATTATCATTCTAACTCTTGTGCATCGATGTTGGACCCCCATATTAATTTGTCCACACTCTAGATGTCCAACTCTGAGGATGAGACATGATGTTGAAGAGTTTCACATCGAATGAGTGCGCGCTTTTTATATGATTTTTAACAATCATCTCCTCATTATGAGCTAGCTTTTGAAAACATGGTATCAAAGTTAGACCCATTAAATTCCGTGCAGGAGTTGTATATATACTCCTAGTTCATGATTGTGCACACCTCAGTCTGAAAAATGTATGCGTGTGAGGGGGAGACTGAGAGAGGGGTGTTGAAAGAAATGTCCCACATTGAATCCAGACAGAATCAAAATATAAAGTTTATGAAACCTAAATCATAGTCTAAGACAAATACAAAATTTGAACAAACACTACTGAATTCAGCTAATTCATAAACTATACTCTAGTTCCGTCCCTAATCAGATCAAATAAAGATTCGTGAAACTTCTTATATGACTTAGCAACTCTCCGACTGTCACGATCCAACCTACCGAATCGCGCGGGCACCCACTCTAACACCTAAGTAGGAGAACTCTCGTATCCCAATAGTAAAAACGTGCGAAAATTTTAAGAAAACAGAAATAAATAAGTTAATACTATGATTTTATAAATAATATCCTTGGTCACACTATTAGTTAAACTTGTAAAATAATTTAAACAACTCCCATGGATCTTGTTTAAACAGTTATGAGAGCAACTAAGAGTTCAACTGGTAAATAAAGGACACAACTCCCACCATGCGGAAGGAAGGATAGAAGCTGTTGGAGATTGCCTTCGTCTTCACCTAATGAAACGTCACCAATCCTGCATCCAGACTATGTCAAAGACATAGCAAAAGTAGTATATATCAGTACAAAACACGTGTACTGGTAGGCATCATCGGTCAACCCGATGCCCACCACATAATATAAGAAATCAAGTAATAAGATTATGAAATAAACACTCGCTTCTCCATTTTTACCCCTTTCTTGACATACTTCCAATATACACTAGTATTCTGACTATTAACATCCTTCTCCATAAATCAACCTACCTAACAAGTACTTGTTCTTAGCCTAACCATACTAACACGTAGAGAAATTCCCCCATATACAACCACCAACATTTCAACTAACCGATCACGTCACACCCCTACTTCATCGTCACATTACTCAACCATAGTCACATAATACATTACATCACGCTCCCTTACTTCTCGCCATTACAACACACGAACTACCATTACTATCTATTACTCTCCCCTTTAAACACTCAACCATTCCACTATACCCAACAAGTCTAACATGTATAAGTCAATGAACAATATAATCGCATGTATAACGAACATATACAATATCATCAACATTTACGGACGACTAACACCTTTCTAAAGTCACACAATTAAGCCACATCATTGATCCTCTCATGGAACCCAAACAGTTAGTTATGCCGGAACGTGGCAACCAATCCAAGTTAGTTATGCTGAAACGTGGCTATTGATCATACAGTTATGCCAGAGCATGGCAACCGATCCAAGTTAGTTATGCCGGAACGTGGCAACCGATCCATTCAACACATCACAATCACAAACACAAGTATATCCTCAAGATCATACATTTAAGTCATGATTTCATGTCAATGATAATTCACCCATCTTATTCACAACAAGTGTGATCAACAATGCAACATTATCAACATACGTTAATTTGTCATGCTTAGCCCTAGTTCATCATCTAAGGCTTCTTTCTAGGGTTTAATCACCATTAATGTAATTCCTCAATCAATCATCCCAATTTATAGTCTAGCATATGTTCATAAATCTAGTTTCATTCAAGATTTCATTGTCTTATTTTTGAAACAATTCTATCCAAGATAGCAATTCTAGAAGCCCTAACAAATCATCGATTTCCCTTCTCAAGGCATAAACCTAATTACTTGATTTCTAAGAATTTCCCATGGAATTCGCTCGGTGCGCGAAGGTCTACACATAAACCCTATCATTGATTTACATATATCACGTGATGAGCACATATTTAAACTACTCAATTCACAAAACCTAGTCTACCTGGGCGCCAAGCAGTTGCACGGAGTTTTGACTTCAATTCGGGTTTTCCGGGCTTCACGACGGTGGATTTGTCCAAGAATCCGCAAGATTTCCCCATCCACACGCTAGAAATCTCCTTCTCCTTCCTTCCCAAGCTTAGAGCAGTTTTTCTGAGGTTTTTAGGGTGTTTTACGACTTATTTAGGTATTTTAGGAAGATGGAGAAAATAAGATTTCTCGTAATTTACGTTCTACCTCGCCTATCCCGCTATGGCGCCAACTTATCCCGCCCTAGCGGCCTCTGGCCCCCTGTGGCAGGACAGTGGCCCAGAATTTCCCAAATTTTTATTTCTCCTAATTAACGACGGTTCGGATCGTTACACCGACCTAGCTTTAAAGTTTAAGTTAGACATAAAATCTATTTAACATAAATATATCATTTTCACCAAAAAAAGGCCCCCCAAAATGAAACATGTATATCAATAATATAGATGTAGTTAAACAGTTATAGATATACGTGTTCTCTAAATAAGTCGGGGGGGCTAGAAACATGATAGCTTTTATAAGAAGAAAAATGAACAAATAATATAATATAATGTCCCATAAAGAATAAAAGCCATGCATATAATAACGATAGTAGAAGAGTCTTGAAGCACACATGTGTTCGTCAGCATGCATGTGTTCGTCAGCATGCATGTGTGCTTCTTGGTATTCACATTAAATTAAGGGATTTTTTTGTCATTACAAATGAAAGCATTTTAGACTTTCAAATTAGATAAAAGCCGTCTCATTCTAATATAAAACAATTCTTCTTCATTTCTGTTGTGTATTAATTTAACAGTTGTCGATCCCACCAGCTTCCATTCACCATTACCATGACTCTTTCTATTTCATCCGTTTTTTCAAGTTTTTACCTTATGGCTTCAAATATAATATTACTTCATTAATTAGTATTTAATCTATGAAACATAATAGATAAAAGATTATATTTATTTTGTTTTAAATTGTTTGATTTATTTTAATTTGGTATGAAGTTTAAGAAGGAAAAATTAAAATTTTGGGATCTTCAACATATTATGTGAAAAGTTAGAACTAAAAAAATTATTAAAATGAGATAGAATTGTTCTTTTTAAATAGAGTAACAAAAAGTAGATCAAATAAATTAAAATAAAATAAGTAATAGTTTAGGAATAAAATATATATGCTATATTATTAGAAAAATTGAAAATTAATTTATATTTCCAGTTTCATATATCTTTTACAAATCTCTTATCTTGTTTTCGTGCTTTAATTTGTGCATATATTCAAACGATGTTTTCAAATTTAAGATGTCTATTTATACTCGAGTTTAGTACTTTCTCTATTTTAATTTATTTATATTACTTTTCTTTTTAATATGTTATATATTTAAACATTACATAAAAAATTCTATAAAATAACAATAATTAAAAAATAAAAAAAACTTTAAAATGACGTAAAAATACTATAAATCACAATAATTAACAGCTTCAAATATTTAAAAAACACATAAAATTTGATTGACTCTTTAAATATTATTTGTGTCACGTAAATTGAGACATAGAGAGTAATATATATTATTTGAAAATTATTTAAAAAATTACTATGAATCACAATAATTAATAACTTAAAATATTAAAAAATTGTAATTATTTTTTTAAAGAATTCTCAAAAATTCAATTGTGTCACATAAATTGAAACAAAAAAAAGTAATATGTGTTGGGCCCGTGCTGGCACGTGTGTCCATGTCTAGTTATAAGAAGAAAAATGAACTAATAATATAATATAATATAATGTCCCATAAAGAATAAAAGCCATGCATGTAACGACAGAAAATCAATTCAAACGGATTATAACTACAAAATTAACTATTTCATGCTCAAATGTTTTTTTGTTGCAAAAGGGAAATATCAAGTACATATAATAATCAGAGACGGATTTTATATTTAAAGTTTATGAATTTCTATAATAATTTTAAGTTAATATAGGATAATAATTTTAATAGAAATATAGGATTTGAACAAAAGTTACTGAGTCATCATATGAACTGAATCTGCAACTAACTACAGGCACTGATGCTACATTAAAATTTACCTTGTGGTTAAGACGGTAAGAATAGTCGTTCTGATGCATTTATATACGTATGATTAAAGATTATGGTGAGATGGATAGAATTTCTCTATTCTTAATCATAAGTCTCGTATTTGAATTTTGAGAATAAAACAAAATCGAATAAAAAAGGTTTTTAATTTCCTTCAATAATCTTATATCACAATTCAAATTAATCGTATCAGTGAGTTCCGAATACCCAATTGTTATACCAAATGAGCTTCACCATATATAGGATCGTCAACATCTTGCAGTGGGATAAGGTCTTTAAGCTATGCAGGCTAAGTTATGGTGCTCGAAAGGAGCTTCTTGATTGGTCGATTAAGTTGGCCCAAAAATAGAGAAAAAAATGTTACTACTACTTTAGACTTTAGTATGATACTCCCTCCGTCCACTATTGTTTGTCAGATATACTAAAAATAGTTGTTTAAAATTAATTATTAATTTAAACAATAAAAAAATAATTAGTCACTTTTTTCCAATTCTGTCCTTAATAATTACATAACTACTGATTTCAAAAAGTAACCATTTTAAAGTTACAAGTTAATGTGAAAAAAATTGATTCTATAGGTTTCAAAAAGTAGAAACTATTTTAATAATGATTGATAGTAAGGTTATATTAGTCAAATTGCACCGTATATTAATTTTTTTTAAGAGTTGTGCATGATCTTATCCTGACAAACAATAGTGGACGAAGGGAGTATAATATTAATCGATTTGAGTCAATTTCGTAGATTTTTTGCTCCTTAAAAAGCCTTCTACCAATAAAAAATTATAATTATTGCACCTTATATATAATAAAAAAATAATAACACCAATAAGGGGTATATGATACAGGGCACACAATCTTGTGTTTGCAACTTATTAGTAACTTCCCACACGCATTTATATTCTTCAACTTTGGTACACACAAGTAGAATAGATATATATTTGTAGAAACGTGCATTAATTTGTCACATAGGACGTGTGTCGGCTAATTATTGATGTCCTTATAATAAGACCAGCCACACTGTTGGGACTTTTTACAATGAGCAACAGCAGCCTCAATTGAATCCTCAGAAGTAAAACCATTAATAGAGTTGAAGGAAGAATTAGATGTTGATGATGAGAAAGACTCACCATTTATGGAAGAATATTGCCACCTTGAAGACAAACCTTCATTGTTACTAGTTTTTTTCTTGGAGATTTTCATGTCCTTACTAGAACAACAATTACTATTAGTGCAAGAAGATTTGCTAAACAAAGACTTGAGAAATTCCCTTGAAGCTTTGAACTTTTGGTTGATTAAAGAAGGTTTAATCATGAACTTAGACCATAATTTCTTAGGACTAATTATTTTATGATCATTTGGATTAAGTTCAAAACTCACCATGCTAGTTTGTGATGGTGAACTAATTGGAGTGATCAACAAATTTATGCAAAAGCTATCTTCTAAATCTTCAAAGAGTTGGGAATTATTTTTGGTAATTTGAGAGGAAGAAGAATTAGAAGATGATGATGAAAAACAATAGCAAGAGTTTACTTCAATTTCTATGTACTCTTCATCATTTAAGTGGTTCATTGTTGATGGAAAGAGGGAAAAAATGTGAATTAAGATTTAAGGGTAAAGGAGGTTTGAAGTTTAGATGGTGTCATGAGAGAATTATATAGATATTGGGGGGAAATCGACTTTGTTTGGAACCATATAAATATTATCTAAAGCTCATGTTGGTATTTTGGAAATTTAATATAAAATTAAAACATTATTGGATATACAACTTTCATAAAGTGTTTATACAAATATAATACAACTATAAACATATGCAAAACTTAAAATATAATTTTCATACAATCTCAACATACAATTATAATACAAATTAAATAAATTAAATCGTAACTTCAAACTTTAACGAATTAGAAATGAAATAGACAAGCAATAAAATTTTGGTTCTTCGGAACTCTAAATCAAAGCTTAAGAAAATTCAAAAAAAGGAAAAAATAGGATTGAAATTGTATTGAAAAATCGAATTAATTTGATTTGTTCAGACAACTTATTTATAACTAACAATACTATTCTGTTTTTAAATTTTAATATAAAATTTGTTTAAAAAAATAAAATAAAGATATGCAAAAATTAATTCACATTTATCATAACTAACCATACTACCCATTCAACTTTCAAAATATAACAAAAAAGTTTTACAAACTATACACTGAAATGATTGTAACCGCTTATATTATTATTCGTAAATGTGAGTGTGTTTTTTTGTTTTTAGTTTTGTCTCCCATCAATCTACATCAGGCTCTCTTGGAAAGTCTCACGTATTTGGAATCCGGAAATTCATTTGAAGATGACGCTTTCAATAAGATTTTTTAAATATTCATTTGGAGTTAATTGTAAAGTCTCCTCACACAAACCTCTTGATGATAATAAAAGAAAGTCAAACAAATACAATTTCTATTTCCAAAAAAAAAACAAAAGGATGAGATGTAACTATTTAGCCCATTTAAATTAGGGCAGAAATCACATACTTTTAAGGCAAAATTACAATTTATCCCTTAAAAGTTTATAATTACAGAAATCTCTCATTTTCGCGCATCAGATTAGTGTATCAGCGCTTATATTATTATATCTCGCGCATCAGATTAATGTATCATCACTTATATTATTGTATCTCGCGCATCAAAATAATGTATCAACGCTTATATTATTGTATCTCACGCATGTATCAACACTTATATAGCTCTGATACATTAATCTGATGCGCGAGATACAATAATATAAGCGCTGATACATTAATCTGATGCGCGAAAATGAGGGATTTTGAAAATTTGTAAAACTTATAGGAGATAATGGTAATAAGTAAACTAAAATGTGGAATTTCTGTAATTTTTCCTTTAAATTATTCTAATTTTCTTCTTAAAGATGTTCTTTATTTGATATAACAAAACAATTGATAATTATAAAATAATATATATATATAATCATTTTTCTCTACTTTTTTTATCCTTTTCTACGAACTCGTCATTTATATTGCTCCTTGGTGATTCTAACTCATAATTTTAAAACTGAAAATGAAGAATATTTACGATAATCTAGAGATTTGAACCTTATTATTAGAGCGAAAGTATGGACAGCTCATCAGTTTAACGTATGATAATTGATTAATTTTTTATGTTATAAAATATTTAAAATGTAGATTATATAAAATAAAATAAAATTATACAAGTGGATTATATAATTAAAATTGTATAATCTCCGTCTCGGTAACTATTTAGGAGAATTCAACAAAATGGCAACTAATGACACTGTTCCGACTGTATAATTGGTCGGCGGGAGAGACGACGGACGGCGGCTTCTCTCACCGGCGCCGCCAGAGGAAATTGACCTGAGATAATCAGAAACCGATAGGTATTAAGCTCTTTTTCTGATTCTTCATCTTTCCCCTGAAAAAAAAAGTAACCCTAATTTTATCATTTCTCAATTCCTTAAATTTCTTCAAGGACAGCTTAATTGATTTCATTTTTATGTATTTTTTATGGTTAATTACTTGCATTTGTTGTTAATTAATGTATTGATGTAGCCATAACGGGAGCAAATTTAGATTCTGTAACTATAGTAGATAGCGATGAAAAGATAAGAAAATGGTGCTGTGTCTTCAAAATAGCCGTAAGACGCAATTGTCGAAGCTCCAGAACTAGTATCATCGTGAAATTGTAGAATTGTAAATGTATCTGCTCAGTATTATGCTCTCTGATAAGTTAGTGGCTCAGTGTCATCAAGCTTATTTTAAACTTTCCATTTTGAAATTGTTTCTTGTACGCGGTACCTGTGTTGGTGGGAGTAGTCAAGGTGCAAAGAAGCTGATTTAGACACTAATGTAATCAGGACAGAGAAAAAAAGATTGTTTCTTGATTACAGAAGCCTTGCCACATTGATGTAATACAAGACTGATTTGAAGTTATAATTGAAATCTAAGTAAGCTTTTTTATAAGCTTTAATATTCCATCAATTCCATATTTCCATCCATGGTTAGTCTACCTTCTGATGAGATTTTTGTGGTCAATTTGCATTTGATTGTCTCTTAACACCCGTCTCTCATCAAGCTTTAACTTTCCTGGTGAATTTGTGATGAAGTATATTTGTTTTGCATTCTTCCAATTCCAGATAGGACTTATGATAGGTGTAATAGGAGGGAGTTCAATTTTGTAAATTGTATGGGCAGGTATGCTTCATTAAACTGAAAGGAATATCCTTGGACAGTTCCGTAGTTGAGATATAGGAGTAACAACCTGGAGATTCAAGGTTTTAGTCGAAGCTACAACACACGTGAGCTCATTTTCTTTAGTTTGTGGGTTGGTCTACTCAGCTGTCTTAGACACCATTATTTTAAAAAAGGAAAATAATATAAGTGTGTTACATAACAATGGGAGGGTAAATGTTTCTTTTGTCTCATTTACATAATCCTTAATGTTGAATCATTCCAGGAGTAAGAAACACATATGGAATATATCATTTTCCAAAACTCTTCATGGTTCTTGCTGATCCTTGTGTTTTGTTTTAACAGATTCCTACAAGGCATGGCTGCCAAACTGCCTTTACCAAGCTGTCCCACAATTTCTAAGCATTTGAGTGCTGATCAAACGGGATCAAGATTTAATGGAGCTGTCTGCCTTAGGAGAGCTGCACATTCATTAGGCAGAATCATGCATTTCCAGCTATCTTTTACTAATATTATCCAGCCTTATTCTTTCAGAAATTTCAAGTGAGTTTTTCCCTCTGTCATTGTGAAACTTTGATTTAGTTTGATGGTTGTGCCCCTTCCCCTCCACAACAAATGGATAGCATGCATAACAAGGAACCATGTATGATATCAGCAGGTTCTCCCAGATTTAATTTCCCTTACAGAAAAATCTCTTTTTCAATAACAATAAGAAAAAATCGTTTTTTCAATAAGCAACAATACGCAAAGATATCAAGGGTTCTCCATTACCTAGTTTGTCAATTTGCAGTATTGGTCATTGAGCCGTATGGCGAAGCCAAGACATAAGGATTAAAGACTGTTAGAAGATTCTCTTTTTATCATTCTTTATTAGTACAAGAAACTGAGTGGCTGGAAGATAGAAATCCTAATTTTACTCGGAATGAAAGAATGTGATCTTCCTAATTATTCTCGGAAAGAAAGAATGTTAGCATCATTTCATAAACTCATTTTCTAAATAATTTTCTTGCAAATTTCTACTCAAAAGTAATCAATTCTGACTATAGGTGGTTTACGTTTGAATAACTTCTCCATATCTACATCTGTCTTGTCTAAGTCCAAGTTTACTCCCATTATGGATTCCAAGTTTTCTTGTCCTATGCACTCCCACAAGTTTCCCTAGCCCTAATTGGGAAAATCTAAAATTCTCTCTTTTGAGATATTTTAGATTGTTCAAATAACTAAGTACCTTGAAAGTTCCTGCCAGGGCTTGTAAGAAAATGTATGCTATTTGCTAATCTTTGTTTAGTGCTAAATCCTTGCTCAAGAGACTTATAAATGAGACATTTCTACCCATGTATCTCAGAGTTTAATTCCAATATAGGAGGCGGGCATGGTCTATAAGAAGTGCTGCAGATGGCAGTGGACTAGATTCTTCTCCTACAACCAGCGGTAGCAGTGGAACTCGACTTATTAGGGCCATAGAGGCTCTTCTAGTCAAACTAGATGCCAGAATTAAGGTGTTGAGAAAAAACCTTCCAATGAAGTTGCTGTTTTTCTTAGTGGGTTTCTATTGTGCAACTGCATTTGCCACTGTAATAGGGCAGACAGGTGATTGGGATATTATTTCTTCTGGATTAGCTGTGGCTGTGGTAGAGGGCATTGGAGCTCTCATGTATAGATCTATTCCTTTAATTGATGGGGTAAGGAGCATCATCATTATGTTCAATTATTGGAAAACTGGACTGACTCTTGGTCTATTCCTTGACTCTTTCAAGTATTAAGGCGAAGATGAGGAGAGAAGTGTACAGAAATCATAATGCCATTGAAATTTCATAGTTTATCTTTTGCGTTTTTGTAGGCAAATTCATGTTATCAGAGGGTAATTATACATCTTTTGCAGGATGTCTGTTGTACAGGGTCTCCAATGATACAGCATATACGTCACTTGTACATGGGAGGCATCCCTAGTTTGGTGCCACATTAATAAAATGTATACGGAAATATGGTTTGATCTTTCAGTTTTATACTATCTTATTTAATCAACATCGTGCTCCTGGATATTAGCACGATGTTAATAGAGTTAGATAAAGCTTGTATTGATTAGTGGTATACGAATAAGTTTCATCTTATGATAGGACCCTTTCGTGGTAAGCTTTCAATTGCTCTGTTTGTACAAATGCTTTTAGAATCAATGACATAGAGTTGAATCTTGATGGAGGTGAAGAATTGCAGTGTTCCCGCTGGACTGTTAACCTATCTTTAGTATGCCATTCTCGGAGGAACCGACTCTACGTCGAGCATTAACTACAGGTCTTAATGTTCGACATAGAGCTTCGTTTATTGTTATAGATCCTATCTGAGATTAGCTGAAAATTTTCTTGATTTTGATTAGAATGAAAGAGCTTTCTTAATGTTAGAATGACTAGCTATAGATGAATGTTGCTAGCAACATATTGGAAGTTGATGAATGTACTACTGTTTGCCTTAGTGTTGGTTATTCTTGTGAAGAATCATATTGTTGACTCTTTATTGTATGTCTATATTCTGTCCTTACATCTTCATGAAGATATGAATATGAGGGTAGTGACATCCTTGCCGTGGTGAAGCCAGGAATTTGAAAAAGAAAAGTTCTTATACTAAGTATATCTAAAAAACTTCATATTTAAATAGTGTAATTTTTCAACGAAGAACCCCCTTGACCGTCTAGACTCATTACAGAGCGATGGAGCATCAAATAAGGAATAAAATTAGTAAAAATGACGAAATATATAAAATTAGCAGTGAAAACAGACCGTCTACTTGCAATACATCTTATTGAAGAAAATGACATCCAGTCTCATTCTTTTAGAGTATTATTGAAGACTAATGAGTTTTTGTTAGAAACCAATAAAGACTCTCTTATACATATCTGGAAAGAGGCGAATCAATATGTAAAATTTGTGGCAAGTAAAGGTCATACGCATACTAAAGACTTGATAATATGAAATATTGACCGATTCTAACAGATGTAACTCATGAACGATTTTAAGTAGTTTATTTAGTACTTTCCAATATATTTTTAAAAAAATAGAAGACTATAATGTTTGAAAAGTTATATAATTAAATGGTAGTTCAATAAACATATGACCGCATAGCGCAGTGGATTAGCGCGTCTGACTTCGGATCAGAAGGTCGTGGGTTCGACTCCCACTGTGGTCGTTTTTTTTTTTTGTCCTTTATGAACATTTTTTTATTGATTTTTTTTCCTATTTTCTAAGTGGATAAAATAAAATTGAAAATGATTATTTTTTTCTTTTCTATATAAAGTAATATAATGTTTTGGTCCATTGTCTACCTTAATTAATTAAGAATTAAAAAAGAAAATTCATTTTAGCATACAAATTACTACACATTATTATTCTTGGAAAGGTAGAAGCTTTTGCATGAAGCAAGGCTTTTTATTCATGTGGACATTTGTTATCTTCAAAGTGAAGCTAGTGCCTTTGATGATTACATTTCTAGTCATTAAAATTATGAGTGCTATGTTAGGTTTTTCGGAGGTCGATCGGAGTCAGAATTTAAAACGTATGAATTTATGATTTTATTTTTGAGTTACTAAGTAATCAAATCGTGTTGTTTCAATATGGCTAAAAGAGACGTTGGGAAAAGTATGTTTTTGGTAAGAAAATAGAGCTTGAAGGTTGGTTCGTTTGGTGAGGTTTTTGCTTTCGATAATTGAAATGGAGAGTTTAAATGTTATAATAGCCAATATCTTTTTCCTCATTCAACCTTAATATTTTATTATTTTTTCTTAAAAGGAGGAGAAATCGTATTTTAGCCTCTTTAAACTCACAAGTATGATAAATAGTAGTATATCTATAGTTAATAATGAATTGGACAAAGCTTACTTATAATTCAAACTTTAGAAAATCTACCTTTAAGTTTGAATAAGTAACTTTCAATATGTTTTGTCAGGAAGTTTATTTGCACAAATAATATATTAATTTTAATTAAATTATAATTTCAAACACAAATCTTTAAAATTTCAATATAAAATTGTTGGGTTTTAGAAACATCTAAATTTACAAATTTTATAAACTTAGCTTGAATTTGGACATGTGATAAGAAGTTGTGATTAGAAATATATATGAACTATCGCTTTTTCTAGAATTTTACACATTGATTATCTGTTATTCCCTTTTCTTATTTGAACTATCACCATGTTTTATTTTCCTACTTGAGTCTTGAGTTATCATCATACTTCCTTCTCTACCAGTCTTATAACATAACCTCAAAATTGACTAGTCTAATTGATCATTGTTTTCTTTTTCTAATCTTAACTGTTGCCATCTAACTCAACTAGGTGTGTTTTAATACATAAATAATAATAGTTCAGAGCTTACCATTAAATACAAAACTCGCAAAACAATTAACACTGTACTTTTGATCTGTATCTCCAAATTTATCTTCTTTTTTTTTTTACAAAAATAGAAAAAAGAGCTAGCTCACATTTTCCGTATTTCCCATAGGACGAAAAAAAAAAAACTTTCTGAATTTGTTTTGGAAAATAAATTTGTGGAAAATATTTGGCTTTCTCCAAGAAGTATGGAAAAGTTAGGAAAATTGAGCTAATCTTGTCTGCTACCTTATAGACAACAACAAATGCAAGAAAAAAAATCTCTTTTTTCTAATTCTGCAAACATTATACTCTGTTTCTACCTGAAAATTTCCCCATAAATTTATCGTAGTAGAAGAAGAAGATCAAGAAAACCATGAAATTGCATACCCAATCAAGCATGAATCACAGAAGAGATGAAGAAACAACAATGTCAATATCACAAAACACCCCACCATCATCACCAAAGACCTTCAAACATCCCAGATCTCTTCCAAGATCCATCAATTACCTTCTTAAAGAGCAAAGACTTCTCTTTATCCTTGTGGGTATTCTCATTGGTTCAACTTTTTTCATCCTTCAACCAAGCCTATCTCTCCTTACCCCATCTTCTCCAATACCCCAATCTTATCATGGGTTCGATTCAGTTCCTGGTGTAATTACCCATACATCCACTGTTACAACGCCGTATAGGGGTGCAGGGAGGGTGCCTGTTGGGATTGGGAGGAAACGGATGCGGGTTGTGGTGACGGGTGGGGCGGGTTTTGTGGGGAGTCATTTGGTTGATAAGTTGATTAAGAGAGGTGATGATGTTATTGTGATTGATAATTTTTTTACTGGGAGGAAAGAAAATGTGATGCATCATTTTGGGGATCATAGATTTGAGCTTATTAGGCATGATGTTGTTGAACCTATTTTGTTGGAAGTGGATCAGATCTATCATTTGGCTTGCCCTGCTTCGCCTGTTCATTACAAGTATAATCCCGTCAAAACTATTATATCCTTTGTCTACATTAGCATTTGGATTGTTTTTCGTTATTCGTTATGTATAAAAGCATGCTTTTTGTTTCTTTGCGATGGGGGCGTGCATGGATTTACAGGTTGTAGTATGATTTTTACATGTTTTGCGAGTTATCAATCCATGATTGTTATAGAAAGTTACTTGTAATTGGCTTTTACATAGTTAGATTGTTTGTTCTTCGCATTGTCAGTGCATATGAGTTTGCTTGTTAAGGATTTTTCTATATGTTTATCCATTTCAAAAAGGAATTTCCGACTGCTTAAGGTGCATTTTTATGTTCTCATTTTATTTTGATGTACTTGAGATCCTTAATTCTGATTACAAGACAAATGTGATGGGTACTCTTAACATGTTGGGCCTTGCCAAGAGAATTGGTGCAAGGTTCTTGCTTACTAGTACAAGTGAGGTTTATGGTGATCCACTTGAGCATCCACAAAAGGAAACATATTGGGGAAATGTGAATCCAATAGGTGAGTAGCAGCTTCAATAATTTATTCTCAGTTTTGTTTGTAAGTTGTTCTGTCAGATCGTTTTAGTGATGTTTGAGTGTCTTGAAATATCTAGGTGTTAGGAGCTGCTATGATGAGGGAAAACGGACTGCTGAAACCTTGACTATGGATTACCATCGTGGTGCAGATGTTGAGGTAATGAGTGATTTTTCTTTCTTACAGATTGTTATGACATTTGATGCTGAATGTTAATGTGCAGTTGAATGTACTTTTCCATTCATAAGTCTAGCATTATATGTGTAATGAGTATTTAGTTAGGTGTAAACAACTCTTCTGGTTGAAGTAATGAGTGCACAGCTGTTCAAAAGATAAATTTGGTAGCTGCTTATATTTGAAGTCCTGGAAGTACTTTTTTGCAGTTCAAAATTTTGAACTCAAAGAAACTTCACCTTATGATGATCATGAGAGAGATAGAGAGCAAACCTATGGCATATAGGCAATGACAGAGAGACATATTTTTAGTTCCACTTCTGCTCCTGATTTAAGAATCCATCCTAATAAGTTTCTATTTATGACTTGGTATTTAACCCTGTCACGTTCAACTTTATGACAGCAAGACCAAAAATGACCTTATAAGCTGTAATTAGTATCAAATTAGACTTGCTCTCTGGCAGTGTATCATAGAGGACCCAGAGTTTACGATCCATAATATTCATATGCAGGTGCGCATTGCCCGAATTTTCAATACATATGGACCTCGCATGTGTCTCGATGATGGACGTGTTGTAAGCAACTTTGTTGCCCAGGTTTGTCGTCTCAGCTTATATTAACATCAGTGCTGTAAACCGAATTTCCCTTTAGACGATCCATTTGTTTTTCTCTTTCTAAAACCATGTTTGCAGGCCATCCGCAAACAACCAATGACAGTGTATGGTGACGGGAAGCAAACACGCAGCTTTCAATATGTCTCTGACTTGGTAAGACATTAATAAATTACCCCTTCCATTTTAGTATGCCCTCACTGTCTTCACTGCATCTAATGATAGATGGGGTAGATGCGTGCGGTAGATGATATTAGTTAAAGGTCAGAATGTAAAAAGTAGTAGTTCTGTGTTAGGTTGACTACCTGTGGTAGTTGTGCCTGCAAAACTTGATTTAAGCTCTTGGAAATGTTAATCCTTCCGAAAAATTAGAAAATGGTGATGCATGCTACAGACAACATTCAAAGAGCTTGTAAAGTGAAATTCTAAATCAGGTATCTAGTAGATTTATGTGTCTTCTTTAACTTGTTTTATTTAATGGACTAGGTATTTTACCAATATTTGGAATTTCTGCACCGTTTGTCCCAAATTGACCTACCTAGTTTGGCTAGCAGATATTAAAATTGAATGAGATTGGCTTGAGCTTGTGTAATCCAATATTAGTTGAAGATATGAAGAGAGTGTGAAGGTGTCTCCTCATACTCAAGATCCTATAACACGATGTTATTATATACAGGTTTGACTTTTAGAGCATTTGGCATTTTCTCCATTTGAGAAAGACGCAAATCCTTACTCCTCGGATTAAAATGAAATGTAGGTCAAATAAAACATCATGAGGGGGAGTACACGTTTTCTCTCTCTAAGATCTTTGTTTTTCTATTTCAGATGATGACATCTATCTAGCATCATGCTTTTTACTGTCTAGCTTTATTAATATTTTACAAAAATCTTCTCTAAGATTCTTATGGTGGAAGCATCTGGAGTTGTGATTATGTGCTTTTTAGCACCATGTAGTACATGCTTTATAGCTGGATTTGGAGGATCTAACTCGAATACTAAAAGCAGACATTGCTTTCATTAAAATACTAAGAACTAAATGGGGTAGAGGAAATACTTGGAAGATGTTTTCCAGTCATTCCTACTGTATTTTAGGAACCAAATTTCTAGTTAAAGATAGAGGGGTTATCATTAGTTGTGGCCAGTAGCCACTATTTTGTCCAATTAAATGCACAGTTCTCAGTTAATGTTGCTAGCTAAATAAGTATCATCTGCATGTCTGAGTTTGATAAGTGCCCTGTGCCCATATAAAATTTGACCTTTCAAATCTCAGTTGAGAACTCTCAGCCTGCAGCTAATTGCATAATATGAGTCTATGTGAACACAAGACACAGAGCAAGATGTTATTCCCGATGAGTGGTCTACTTAGGGTATGCTGTCATTTGTTACTGCAATGGGCTTTTCTTGTGAAAAGAATTTTTGTGCCTACTTTTTCATATGTAAGATGGTGGTGGGAGATAGTCTATTAATTACAGCTCTCAAGTTTTCTGTGTTCATTTTGAAAATTCCGAGAACTATTTGCCATAACCAGTCTATTGCTTTATTGGAATTCAATTGTGAGAATCACAATGTAGACCACTAGATGTTTCGCCTGACAAGTGAAACTTCCTAATGTGGCTATATTTCCAAGTTGTAAGTATGTCCAGAAAGATGCTTTAGAAGATTTATAATCTTTGCTAGTCGTTGGTTGAGAGAAGTACAAATCAATTAATTTCTCAACTGAATACCTTGTGAAGGAGACCTTAGTTATTCCTCATCAATTAACAGAATGACTTGTTTAATGATACACATAGGAGATGCTAATAGTGTGACATATTATGGTGTCATCGAACTGACAGAGCATGGACTTTTGCCTAGTGTGCAAAGCTTTGATCAGAGTGTGTCACCTGTTGCTATTTTCCTCTTATGAGCTGGTTTAGAAGAAAGAAACAAGGAACATTTCTTACTTTAAATGTGTACATGTTTGTGTAACAAGTTTTTTATATGTGCATTACCCTGTTATTTTGCATCTCAATTTTGTGAATATCAAAAATCCATTAAAATGCCGTGGATTGTCCAATTTAAAAGTCCAAGTGGCCAGCTTACTTTTTTGTTTATTATGCCTGGTTAAAGAATTCATATCAGAAACTATAGTTCTGTTGGAATGCAAACAATGATACTAAAACAATTAATTTCTGTTGATGAAAGGTTGACGGATTAATGGCCTTAATGGATGGTGAGCACATTGGCCCTTTCAACTTGGGAAACCCAGGAGAGTTTACCATGTTAGAGCTTGCCGAGGTAAGCTATGGTTTCTGCTGTAATACATATTTGCCTATTCACTATTAGTTTGGGCGCTACCTGCACGAGCAATTTAGTGAATGTTGCTCGTTGAGAATCAATATTTGTATTGAGTTCACAAGTTTTTGCTTATTTTGCTGTCATTTTATCATTATTGCTCAATTGATTGCAGTTTTATATTCTTACTACAGATGCAAGTCAAAAAAAAAAAAAAGTTTCTGTGGCTATTTGATAGAACTATCATTGAACATTTTCAAGTGTCGAAATATTAAATCTGCACTATCTGTAAAGTATGCTTGCACCACAGTGTTTCCTTCTTGCTCTTCAGATTTGACAAACACCACCACCACGCTATGTCCACCTTTAGCTATGGAAAGCACACGACATAAACTCATCCCCCCTGAGCTTCTCTCAGTATCACAAACCTTATTCCCCCACTTCACAGTCCATATTCTCCATAGCAAATGACTCCATTTTTCTCTTATCCTCATACTTTATCATCCACCTGTCTTCCAAGACCCAGGACCATAAAATCATCCTCCGACTCTCCTGCTTTAAAATATTGTACCCCAGCAAGCACCTCACAACAACCAACGGCTTATCTCCCTCATCACCGGCCATCTCTCACTCTCTCTTTTATTTTTACATATTTTGGGTGCGCACAGGGTAGCTCCTATGCAATAGCTTGCAAACCACACATGAGAGGTAACCCACACTAGGCAAGCCCGGTGCGACGAGCTCGACCCAGAAGGCAAACCCCTTGCTTTCGCTGGCAAGGGGTTTCGAACTTGAGACCTCCAACATGGAAGTCCCAAGCCCAAACCACTGGGCCTACCCAAAGGGTAGAAGTATAGAACATTGATTTATTGTTATACATGACTGGGTATCTAGTGTATTATCCATGCTTAGTGGAAGTAGGTCTACGACATAAGAAATAATTAAGTGATAAAGTGTTGCATATTGTCTTTTCAAATATGAACTTATCCACCATGAATAAGTTCAGTCATCTTGAAGTGGTACTCGGCACCCTAGTTTTCGACTACATTTTTTTCCCCGACTACAAAGTATGCCTAATGTCTATTCAGTTACCTGGTTTTACTTACAGTTATGTTATCAATCAACCCTAAATCGTTTCATTTGGGAATACAGGTGGTCAAAGAAGTGATTGATCCAAGTGCTACTATTGAGTTCAGAGCTAACACAGCTGATGATCCTCACAAGAGGAAACCAGATATCAGCAGAGCAAAGGAACTGCTAAACTGGGAGCCAAAAGTACCCTTGAGGGACGGGCTTCCTCTTATGGTCAATGATTTCCGCAATCGCATCTTAAATGAAGATGAAGGAAAAGGCAACTAATAAAGAGAAGTAGCAACAACACTAGGTTGTATAGACCAAGCTTAGTGTACTGTTTATTGTTTTTGCTAATATATGAAGTTGATATTCGTTCATTTTTTTTCCCTCTTCATTTTTGTATCAATAGCTAACTGGAATGCTCAGTCATCAGCCACTACTCTAGGCTGATGCTTCGTGTATCCGGTTTTTGGTTTTGAATTTTTTTTCCCCTATACACATCATGTAATTCTACAGGGAGAAAATTTTGAGCTTTTAGCTTCAAGTTAACAAGTAATTTGGTCTTTTACTGTGGTTCTCCTGGCCTTGCATTTAATATTTGTAGGTACTGTTTTTGAACTTTACTTGTGAAACTGTTATGTGGAGCCACTCTTTGAATGATGGTTCATTTTTTTAATCTTTTGGCCTCATAATACTTGCTCAGGGTAGACCCCACAAAGGGGTAAAGCGCCCCCTAGCAAGTTCTCGATTTCAAGGCGGTTAAGGATGGAGAGATTCTATTCACCCGATCATTTGAGAACATATCTATGGGCAGCAATAATTGGTATAATAGATAATACTAATGATCTGTAAAAGAAGATATGAAGTATCTGAATAAAGGAAGAAGAAGGAAAAGAGACTTTATGTGTTGTGTTATGAAGGTATCTGATTCTATGGAGCTCTCTTTCATTCATTCATGATATGAAAAAAAGAAAATTCCAAAGGCATATTTTACTTTAGAATATGAATATGGTTCTTATATTCTTATTCTACAACAAAAGAATAAAAGTGTTATCCTTTCTCACTTATTCTTACTTAATTCAATGGATTGCAAAAAGTGAAACCATATAGGCATTTACAAAAGTATCCTTAGTTTTGTTTGCAATTTTTCTATTACTAAGTTTGGAGATGGAGGATGTTTATCATCGGAGCAAGAGCAAGATCATGAATTTTCACGAGTTGTCTCGTTTTGGAACAACTTTTTAGTAAACGATTTTGTTTTTAGTTTTCTTGCTACTTTTTGTTCCTTACTTAAACCCGCAATCCTAAGATTGGAGATGGAGGATGTTTACCATCGGAGCAAGTGCAAGATCAAGAATTTTCATGAGTTGTCTCTTTTTTTCAACAACTTTTTAGTAAACGGTTTTGTTTTTAGTTTTCTTGCAACTTGTGGACATTTTAGTTCACAACTTAAATATTACTTTTGAACCACATGGTCTAAAATTTTATAAGTTGTTGCAAACGTTAGACAATGGTTTAATAGTTTGTTCATAAGGTTGAACAACATATGGGCAAACATTAAATCCGAGTTTAACATTATCCGCTTGGCAATTTTTCAAGAATTGTATTTGTATAATTCTTTAAAAAAAAAATTAAATTCTAAATAATAAGCTAAGTAAAAAGAAACATTTACGCAAGGCAGGACCCAACAAAATTGAACTACCTTCAGACCCCTCATATTAAAGTTGCAACGTCTTTCACACACCAAATACTTTATAGTAAAAACAAAAATATTAATTGGGGGCAATATTGTCCAAAAACAAGGATAAAATGACGTGAAACTTTAGGATTAATTAATCACAATTTTTCATCTTAATTTCCCAACACTAATACAACCAAAAAATTCAAGATAACGTTTTACTTAAACATAAGTACAATTTCTAGCTTAGATAATCGATAATTTAAACTTTTACTTTGTTGATGAGGATTCCACTCTTCGATTTTAATTTATTTTTTTTAATTTAGAAAAGACAGTAAATGAAGTTGGCATTTTGCTAAAACCCCATGAATTGAATAAAACAAAAACTGTGTTTTGTAACAAACAAAGTGAACAGTTGCACATGAAATCTGAACTTTGTGTATCATTATAAGAGGAAATATTTTTATTTATTTGGGTGTCCACAGATTATTTAGCCGTTGCACTGTCTCATTCTCGTGCAAGCTCTGCTAATTTCAGCTCAGAAACTTGGGTTACTTCTTCCGTTTTAATTCAATTGTCTTAGTTTAACTTAGCACGAAATTTTAAAAGTAATGAATATTTTTAAAGTTTATGGTCGTAGATTAAAGATATGGTAAATAATTTTGTTGTTTTAAACATGTTACGTGAAAAATTGAAATTAAAGAGTTTAAAAATAAATAAATTATTCTTTTTTAAACGGGCTAGAAAAATTATTGAAACGGAAGGAGTGTAATTCGAACTCAATCCACCCCCGCCTAATGGTAGACAACATACCGGGATGGCAGAATCAGCTAATTTGAACTCATACTTATAGGTCATACAGAGACAACGAGCCTGTAAAAAAATGTTTATAGAGTTGAATGTTTTAAAAAATGAGGCGGAAGCGCACTCTTAGGAAAACTGTCACTGAATCTTTCAGAAAACGCAGTCCACGAGTGTCACCATTTCAACTTTTTAACTTATTAAATACCACTATATAATCATTAATTCACTAAATATTGTATATTATTTTTAAAAAAAAATTAATATCTTGATCTTTGCAGGTACATTGTTGAGAATCTTTTAATGAGGATTTTGATATAATTAAATTTATAGTTCTTCCCCAGGAAGATTAGTTGTGTATTTGTTCTATCTCATCTTACTACCCAAAAATATAAAATAGTCCGGTGCATTAAAACTCCCGCTATGCATAGAGTTCGGAGAAGGGTCCAACCACAAGGATTTATTGTACGCAGTCTTACCTTATATTTCTACCAAAGGTTATTCTCGAGACTTGAACGCATGACCTCTTAATCACTATTCATGTGTTTTGTACTTTATCTGACACAGATCCGATAATATTTTTAAAGAGTCCGAGAGTAAGTAATCTTGATAGTAAATAAAGAAGTTGAAAAGAATTTATGTCCAGGCTGTATGATAAGTTAGCACAACATGTGAACTTAAATACAGATAAAACAGTACAACAGTATCAATATCTTCCATGTAACAACTCAACTCTTTTTCTTATCCCCTTTTCTCTTAAAACAAAAAAAAAAAACACTTTTCAATCATAAATTCACATAAAGTTTTTTATGCACATTCTCTAAATAAACCATTTGGCTTTCAATATTCCCATTATTTCCCTTCACAAAAAAAAAATGAAAGATATGTTCTGTGCATCCCAAGCTGCTACAGCAATATGTCTTAGCATGGAAGAATTAGGCTCTTCTTCTTCTTCCTCCTCTGTTATACAACTCGGTGGCGGAAGCATCTCCGGCAGCCGCGCAATTGATCGGTACATACTACGCCAGAATTTCAACTTTATGAGTTCTGAATTTTAAAACGACAAAATAAAACTTAGTTTATGTATGTAGTACTAATTTTTTATTTCATGACCAAATCTCAATTGTATGATCAACTTGAGGAATTCTGTTTAAGCAAATTAGTTGATTTTCTCAATTTTTTCAGGTACAATCCAATAATAAGAGATTCGCGAAGAACAGGTCCTAAATCCATATCTGCACCTTGCTCTGCTCGTTCACCAATTTCTCCGAAACCACAGAGCAAGAGCAGAAAATCAACTTCGAAAGAATCGAAGAGATCAAAAGGAGTCTCAAAAAAATTACTGATAGAAAAGGATGATGAGAAAAGGAAGAGCAGTGTTAGTGAAGGAAATGAGAATATTTTTAAGACAAGTAGTTGGAGCTGTAAAAAGCCAGGTGAATTTATAACTCCACCTGGTTCATCTAGATATCTTTTGAGTGAGAAGAATATTTTGGATGCTTTATCAGATTTTGAACCTGTTCTTAAATTGGTTGATTCTAGTAGTAGTAGCTCTGTACTGGAAGATGTGAAAACAGAGACACATGAATCTTGTCCTCCACCTTCTGCTTCTGCTAATCAGGTTCCTCAATTCTTCTTCTCCTCTTTTTTTTTAAAAATCGCGGTGTTCAGATCAGCTCGAACATAAATAATTCAACTAATTCAAGGCAGCATATGTTTGGGGTGGTAATCTGCTCACTACTAGAAACAGAGGTTTTTACTATTCAATGACAAATTTATGTTATAAATCGAACCAGCTCACCGGAAAAATATCTAATGAAAATAGATGCTGAATGGGAAATTAGTGATTTTTTAGTAATGGTCCAACAAAATTCGGATATATGAGAAGAAAATATCGTTTGATTTTGTTTGCGACAGGATTTGAACACGATACGTTATGATTCTCAACCTACTCTTGAGATTTTTATAGCTATAAAAAAAATACTCTCTTTTAGATTTTAACCAATGTTACTTTTACTCTCCAAAAATATTTCCGTATGCATTAATTTTGAAGGATCTGACATGCACAATCATAATATTTTTAAAGAGTCCGAGACTAAAAACGAAAGAGTGTTATTTGATTACAAGAGAGAGTAATTGAAAAGGATTTGTACTGACATTTATGAAGCAGCAAAACTTCAACTCTAATTTAATAAAGTGTTTTATTTTAATTTCTTTTTTCAGAAAGATAGAGAAAAAAACATTCTTGTTAATAATATAGTGAAGAAAAAAGATACTTTACAGGTTAAACATCATATTTTGTTTGTTAGAATATATGAATAATAATAAAGTAGAAGGATATATTAGTTGTAGAAAAAAAAGTGGTCCATATATGAAATGACAGAGTAATGAATATTTTGTTGCAGGTGGTTGTTCTTAGAGTTTCACTTCACTGCAGAGGATGTGAAAGGAAGATGAGAAAACACATCTCTAGAATGCAAGGTATGTGTGGCTCTCTCTTCTTCTTAGGGGACCATTCATAATGCCCTCTTTGAAATTTTCTCAATGACTTGTCACGGGTTCAAGCCGTGGAATCAGTTGATACTGATGTTTGTGTCAAGGTAAGTTTCTTATGTGGTCCTTTCCAGAACTTTGCTGAACACGGAATGATTCATGCATCAGACTATCCCTTTTTAAGTTATATTCATAAAAGATAATTTACCTGCTATAACACGTTAAAATTCATTGATGGTGTGCCATAGGCTTAGCATGTAGTTTTTTTTATATCATGTAAGACCTTGTTTAAAAGTCCTCATGACTTTAGGTAAAGCTCATTGCATATATGACCATGTTTTTTTTTATTTCTCACCCGGTGTTTGGTGTCCGGTACCCATATTAGAACCCGACTAAATTTGGATTCACGCCGGAAAGTCCACGTAAGGGGTAAAGCGCTCCCTAACAAAGGCGACTTAGGAACTCGAACTCGAGATCATTGGTTAAGGATGGACTACTTACCACTACTTACCAATAAAAAAATAATTTACCTGCTATAACACGTTAAAATTCATTGATAGTGTGCTAGTGGCTTAGTCAGCATGGTGCTTATATCATGTAAGATCTTGTTTAAGAGTCCTCCTGAATTTGAGACTGGTGAAAAGCTAAGTTAGCTTTCAAAAATGTAAACGGGTGTATTTCAAATACTCGTAGTGCATTTTTGAAGAACCCGACATGGGTGCTGCAATATTTTTGAAGAGTTTGAGCAACATAGGTGAAAAGTACCAAAATTCCCCTCTGCTGATGGCTCATTGCTAGTATGTGTGTAACAAGTGTAATTTAACTTACTATAGCAAAATTACTTACCATTTTCATATTACCACTTAGATGCTTATCCTAGAAATTTACGTCTTATTACCTTATAAAAGACTTAATCATGTCAATATTTCTTGTACTGTCGATGCATATATATAACTTAAACTCGTTGATAAATCGTAAACTTTTGATTGGGCATGAGTCAGGTGTGAAATCTTTCAACATAGATTTTGCTGCTAAGAAGGTGACAGTAACTGGGGATGTGACACCATTAGGAGTTCTTGCAAGCATTTCCAAGGTGAAAAATGCACAGTTATGGACACCAACACTGGCATCTTCTGTCCCTACAGCCAAAGTTAATTTGAGTAATTCTGAGTTGAAGAATAATGACAACCAGATGGTGTTATCTCATGAAAAGATAGAAAATGTTACTCCAACTACAACAACAATTCAACTAATGTAAATCTATTTTTATTTATTTTGTGGTTTAGTAAGACTTTAGAGAAATGGAATTTTAGTCTGGGATTGGTTTATCATCTTCCTGATGGATTTCACTTTTTAGTTCTTGTGAACTTCTCAATTTTCATGGAAAAATTTTGCTGCCTATTTTAGCGTGAAACTTACCGGTGATTTACAAGAATAATCTTAGAGATAGAGATGGATGGTCTTGAAGTTTTGCCTATGAGGAAAGCAAGGGGTCAAAACTTCAAGATCACTCGTTTTCAAGGTTATTGGGTGAAGTTTCTTGGGTCCAGACATGGTTCCACAAGCTAAACTCGTCGACTTTTTTTTTTCCTACCTGTACTTGCCAATATCTACCCCAAACATTTAGCATATTTAATCATGTCACAAATGCAAGTGAATATGCAAGACGCGTACGTGCAAGTGTCTTGCATTCATTTTCGTGGAACAAACATTGTTCCAAAATTCATCCTTGTTCCAAAAACTTTACCATACAAATAAGGCTGAAAAATTGCATCTTCAGCTGCCAGGAAAGGAAAAGAGGGATGAAGCAGCCTCTCTTTGTGTCAACTAAGCCATACATATTGAATCAAATGTCCAAACTATTCTCAATAAGTTCAAGTTTGATGAATCCACCAGTCCTGCAACATTTCCGCTTTAGCATTCGTCTTGGTACCCATAAATGTATTTGCGTCAATATTCAACATATATGGATCCATCTCAACTGGATCTAACTAAGTTTGGATCCC
>JAJOOD010001700.1:0-23782 GCA_029582525.1 Solanum tacnaense | reverse complement strand
TGTCGACCCACTCCTTAGGCCCTCAGTCTAGTGGTTTTGGTTTCGCGACCTCCCTCTCGGGCAAGCCGAAAACACATGGGTGGCTTTGTATTTGCAACTACAAACCCTTTAGATTAAACCACAACCACTAGGTGAAATCACCATTAAAATACATGTAACTTATCAGCAAGCAAGACCCAACAAGAATATCAACCCATATTTGCTAAATCACACCCCAAGAATGGTGGTTTTTAGCCACACATCAAGAAATAAGAAATTATACCTAACATGATAATGAAATCAATTGGGTATAAGAAATTAAACCTTAAATTAAGCAAAGGAAAATTAATAGAGAAGACCAACTTCCAAACTTGAGGAAGAAGAACTCATTTCTTCAAGTGTCCACAAAACTCTCTCCAAACTTGAGAGAAAATATCCACTAAAGTATGTTCTAAAGTGAAAATAATAATAATAATAATTCCACTCCAAAATTCTCCAAAATCTCCAAAAAAACCCTTAAGACTACAATTCTAACTAGTATTTATAGTTTTCAAAGATTGTGCTGCGGAGGATTATTGGGCGACATTAGTAGAGATCGCCGATGAACTCGGTGATCCGTCGTTAGCTCAGCTCATCGCCTTCAGTGTCTTGCCTATAGCATCCTCGCATTCTAGATCATTGGGCGGTACAGTACTGCTTCGCGGAACTGATCAGCGACTCACCGACTGCTCTTTTCCTCGCCTTTTGATCCACTTCCTTCAAGGCTTCGCGTACTGGAGCGAAGGGTGGTTCATGTCATTTCGGCGACTCACCAAGTTAAACTCGGCGATCCGCAGGATTCCATTTCTTTTTCTTTTCAACCCTATTTGCTCCGTTTTGCGCCTAAGTGTCCATGCTTCCACTGAAACTTCAAATACCTGAAACTTCAGCATTTTAATCAGGTATTGAGATAAAACAAGCATTCAAGGACACTCTTTCCATTAAAATAAAGCCTTAAATAAGTCCAATTTGTGGACTCATCAACAACCCCAACTTAAACTTTTGCTTGTCCTCAAGCAAACTCAAGTCCAGTCGTTCAAAAAGGGTGCCTCAAATAGTGCTACACTAGACTAAATCATCAATGTACACAACAAGACTCAATTTACTTATGCAAGGATCAATTGTGTACTCAAAGATTCAAATTGTGACACACCACCACCAAAGATTCTCATGCTCGCAATACTTGTTACTCATGCAAGTTCAAACTGAACAAAAATATCTAAATGCCCTCGCACAAAGAATGATTCCATATTCATACACGCGTATGAGTCAATTTAAGATCAGGAATCAGATACAACGCTCACACTCAAAAAGAGGAACACAATGCATGTTTTACCCATAGGTTTGCCCTTATTTTCCAATTGACTTTCAATTCGGCTTACTCAAGATCAAAAAGGTCTTTCTAAGGCTTGTAATGGGGCTGATTGCAAATGTATGGTCATTTAGGCTCAGTGAATTTCATCCTCGTGAGATGTGATGTTCTCAAAACATCCTCTTCCCTTCCTTTCTCAATTCTTCTTCTAGTGCTCATAAGTCATCCTATTATTCGTTCTCCGTGTATTGCTTGGAAACCCAGTTTCTTTTGCACTTTTATTCCACGACTTTCTTTTTCTTTCTTTTCTTTTCTCTTTCTTTTTCTTTTTTTTTAATATGGAGGGTTTCCATTTTGTTTTGCAATACAATAGGTTCGGGAAACTTTCTTGCACTTCTTGACTGTTCCTTTTCCTTTTCACCACACCCCCAACTTAGACTTTTGTCCTAAGTTGGCTATTCACTAAACCACAAATCAAGAGGATTATAGGTAGTGGATCAAGTAAGGTCTAGGGTTTATCAAGGTTCATCCAAAGAAAGGTAAGGCTCAAAGGGTGTTCAAGAGAGTTTCACACGCTCACAGGTAGGACACAAAAAGAGATATATGTCAAATTGGCCCACACTCTTTAAAATTGCCTAAGATCATCTCAGGAGTAAACCTTTCTAAATCAATCAGACTAACAGGGCAAATTCTAGGTTTATTCATGCAAGTTTCAAAGTAAGCTAATCACACAAGGCATCGATACTTCAGTCAAACAAGACTAGACACGTTCGCTAGCGTGCAACGGTCCTCACAAGAAAATCAATTTGATAAATGGCTAGTCACAAGGAGATGCAAAGAGTGCACATATTGTCTATGTAACTTCATTTGGCTTCGTCGTAGTCATGCATTCATGTTTGTTCAATTGAGAGCACTATTTAAGTCATTGGTATTGATCGAAACCGAGACTCAATTTTTTTGCAAAAGAACAGCCACTTTCAACACAAGAGGTGGCGAATTTTTTTTCGAAGGATCAAAATTGTTTTTGCAATTAAAACAACAGGAGCCATAAGCTCAAACATCCACAGAAAAGTAGTATTTAAAACTCATTAAAATAGACAGATCAAATATCCAAATAACGCACAAAGGTGGGCCTCACCCCACAACAAATAAAAGCATATGTCCTCAAATGCAAGTAATAAGTATCCAAAAGGTCAGATAAAGAAAAACAGAGAGGGAGGTAAAGAGGGGATCCTGGTTAACTTCCAGAAGAACCAATCCCACTGAATCTCGCAGCAGGAGCTTTGGCCAAGGAAGCCTGCACAGCAGCATCTATCATGATTTCCACAGTATCTGCTATGTCATTTGTTGTAGCTCCCTCGAACATCTCTTCATCAGTCTCTGCTTCTACTCCAGAATCTTCTGTCTACTCCACTCTATCCCCATATCTAGTAGTAGTCTGAGGCCTCTCAGGCATGGCTGGAATTTCCACTGTCCCAAAGACCATGGACACATCAGTGGCCTTCAAGTGATTCACATATTCTCGCAGCTCAGCAATGGCAGCTTTTAAAAATTTAATCTCACTAGTGGACCCTTGTTTGTGCTCACACACCGCTATCCTGGCCACTAGGGCTTCAATGGTAGTGTTCAGGGGTGTCACAACATCAGTTAGGGCCGTCTGGATCATGCCTGGAACAGTGGCTTTTAAACAAGCAGCCCGACAATCGGTAGAAAGAGTCATTTGTCCCATTCGAAGTAGGGAAGCGTGGGTGAGTGGGGGTTTGGAAACAACAGCAGAGGAACATGGAGTGTCAGTGTAAGTAGCAGTGGTAATGGATATACCTTAAGGTCCAAGAGCTAGAGTGAGCAGAAGTGCTTCTGTAGGTGTAGATCTAGTGATCACCACTTCAGTTTGCTTCTTTTCTACTTGATCCTTAAGATATTCGGCTTCGATCTTTCGGATATTGGTCGAGGTTGTGGGCATCACTTATACATCCTTCTTGGCATCCATAGGTACTCGGGCATTTCTGCACAATGCGGTAATTAATACCGGAAAAGGGAGAGATGTCTGGCTTTGTTTGGCATGAATATGGATTTCGGAAGCAATAATCGTTCCTAGATTTATCCGTGTTTTCTCTATGATGCACCCAAGAGATGTTGATTTAGTGAGGTGAAGAATTGATTCATTCTGTGATGGCATAATGGAGCTGCTGATAAACCCGAACCAGTATCTTGCAGCTACGTTCAGATCTTTCTTTTTGATTGGGATTCCTTCTGCTAGCCATTTCGGAGTATTGTTATCTGAGATTAGCAGGACCAACCACTGTTTCATTTCATCCAGCTACTTTGTTCTGATCAAGTGCTGACAGTGATCATTAATCTTATTGGACATACCCAAGGCTATGTTAATAGCCTCACTGTCACAAGCTACATTCCTTCCTCTGACCACCACATAATCAACTACTTTGAAAGACGCGACTAGTCTCTTCCGCTGAGGTACCAATGCACTGTATGCACTATAAAACTCTTTGACCCAGCTTGGCATATAAGAACCATGTGGTTTTGTGAAAACTTGAAATTTGTGATATTTCAGGCACTCAATTATCTCAGGATACCTATCGATCACCCCATCTATGGACAGCCGTTTTTCTTCAATAATTGTTCTTAGTCCATCAGACTTTAATCTATTCAATGATCTAGGCAGGGGGGCTTGTACTGGAGGTGCCAGTATTATTTCATGTTCTGGAGCTGGAGGAGTCTGAGTAGTGGATCGAGGATTTCTGACCCGCGATGGGTCATTAAGCTGTTTGGATCGTAGCTAAATCCTTTATGCCTCTATCAGTTCATCTTCATCTGAACTCATACTCTCACTATCGTATGTTGTTGGGTCATTGGTGTAAAAACCCATGCTATCGGAGCTTGCATCTGATAGCTCAATGATTTTGTCCTTTCCCTTGCCTTTTTTTGCTCACACTGGAAAGTTTCGCAACATTGCTTTTGGATGCAGCTGGATCATCATTGATTGTTATCCCTTTTTTCTTGCTTTGAGATGGTTTGCTGCTTCTTGTAACTTTGGGTTTGGCCATGTCTGCAGTAAATAAGGAGTAAGTTAGAAATAAGTAAATCAGTGGTGCAGACCTTTAGTGGCAGACAGATGCGCCGAACTCATCGGTGAATCGCAAAATCTATTTGGCGAGTCGGGTTGAGTTCGCCTATGATTTTGCACTAATAGCTTTCACTAGTCGGCGATGAGAAAGTTCCATTCGCGAATCGCCGACTACTATCGGCGATTAAAGGTTCGTTCACTAAAAGTTACAATGCAATGAAGATTCAGGAATGCAGACAGAGGGCGATCGAAGCAACTTTAGGCGAGCCGCCTAGTTGTTTGACGAACCCGACCGAGTTCGCTAAACAACCTAACGTGCCTTCCTTCAATTCGAACTCGACCTCGCAAATTCCCAGAATACAATTAACAGTTGCAATAGTGATATTAAATTAAGACCCATGACATTCATCCACCCAAAGCTTAGATTATTTCATGCACAGGCAAAGAGGGATTTCAAAAATTGAGATCAATTAGGCACGATTCTCAGATCGAATCTGGCATTTAGACAAGATAGGTTTATCAGAGAGAGGCCTAGCACATGTCAACCCAACCAATTTTAATTTAATAAGAGAATAAAATTTTAGTAGATTCGGGATTTGGGAGAAACCAACCTTTTATGCTGCTTGAACTGTGTTGAAATGCTAGGAAGCAATGTAATCCTATGCTTTAGCACTAATCGACAACTAAAATACCAGGAATGTAGAGATAATGAAAATTACTTACTAGGTGCGGTTTTTCGACAGTAGAAATTTAGTGGAAAGTGAACATTTTTCCTTTTTTGAAACTATTGGCCTTTAAAAACTGTCCAGTTGTTGCTCATTCGGCGATATTAATTTGTACCGCTGAATGATTCAGCGTTACGCCAAGTGATTGCCCTCGCCGACGATTATTACAGACTGTAGCTTGGATCTTGAGTCTATCGTCGGTCTAGATCGAAGTCTCTGAACAGTCAAGAAGAGCTATTTCGGAAATGTCATGATTTGGGCATTGATTAATCAGTTCATTAAACCTTGCCCATGACTTGGGGATCCGTTCACCCTCCAATTGCTTGAAGGTGAGGATACGCTCTCGAAATATCATTACCTCTAATGGAAGAAACTCTATTAGCTCCCGAGTGTTGCTAGCCATACTCACTTCATCTGCTAACATATAGACAAGAAAACAAAACTACAAGTTAAATTAGTAAACTACAACTAGTAAGAATAGAAATTCTGTTAAGCTAAAAATTCTCAATTAACATCACTCCCCGGCAGCGGCGCCATTTTGATGCTTATCATGACCAACAACACTGACCTACGGTATGAGTGTCTACGATCATCGATAATATAGCAACCCAACCAAGGGTTGGGGTCGTGTCTCAAGGGAGCGGTTTTGAGAATTAATAACCAATTAGAATTTCATTCAAGTTAGTCGTAGTTGAAGACATTTGTGATAAAAGACATTGTAAATTAACGGAGGTGACAAAAAAGTGTCAAATATCAAAAGGGGGTTTTGTAACAAGTATAAAAAACAGCAAAATAAACAAGAAAAATCAAGTATGGGGAAAGGTTCTTGGGATGTGACCACAATACAAGTTGAGATAAATTGTTGGGTACATGCTTTCGATAGGAAATTTGCAAAATAATAGTGACTAGGCTAAGCTTTAAATGGAAATAAGTTCCCTCTCAAGCAACTTACCCTATTTCAAATGAGTTCCTCTCGGACACCTATTCGCCGCATGAAGACCAGCGTACATCTTACCCCACTCACTCTCTCGAGTTGAGTGTTAGGATATGGGACTAGGGCTCACCCTCTCGGGCTGAACCTCATGTCCACCCACTCCTTAGGACATCATTCTAGTGGTTTTGGTTTCGTAACCTCCCTCTCGGGTAAACCGAAAACACATGGGTGACTTTGTATTTGCAACTACAAACCCATTAGATTAAACCACAACCACTAGGTGAAATCACCATTAAAATACATCTAACCTATCAGCAAGCAAGACCCAACAAGAATATTAACCCATATTTGTTAAATCACACACCAAGAATGGGGGTTTTTAGTCACACATCAAGAAATAAGAAATTATACCTAACATGATAATGAAATCAACTGGGTATAAGAAATTAAACCTTAAATTAAGCAAAGGAAAATTAATAGAGAAGACCCACTTCCAAACTTGGGGAAGAAGAACTCATTTCTTCAAGTCTCCACAAAACCCTCTCCAAACTTGAGAGAAAATATCCACTAAAGTATGTTTTAAAGTGAAAATAATAATAATAATTGTTCCAGTCCAAAATTCTCCAAAATCTCCAAAAAATCCCCAAAGACTACAAGTCTAACTAGTATTTATAGTTTTCAAAGATTGTGTTGCGAAGGATTGTTCGGCGACATTATTCGAGATCGGCGATGAACTCAGCGATCCGCCTTTAGGTCAGATCATCACCTTCCATGTCATGCCTTTAGCATTCTCGCATTCTGGATCATTGGACGGTACAGTACTGCTTTGCAGAACTGATCGGCGACTCACCCACTGCTGTTTTCCTCGCCTTTTGATCCATTTCCTTCAAGGATTCGTGTACTGGAACGAAGGGCGGTTCATGTCGTTTCAGCGACTCGCCAAGTTAAACTCGGCGATCCGTAGGATTCCATTTCTTGTTCTTTTCATCCCTATTTGCTCTGTTTTGCGCCTAAGTGTCCATGTTTCCACTAAAACTTCAAATACCTGAAACTTCAGCATTTTAATCAGGTATTGAGATAAAATAAGCATTCAAGGACACTCTTTCCATTAAAATAAATCCCTAAATGAGTCCAATTTGGAGACTCATCAATGCTCTACCGATATCAATTTCCCCATTTAGAATTGCACCAACAAAATTGAAGGATATATTAGATAAGAGCTTTAACAGGACTAGTGCATCACCAAGTGGTGCACCAATGTTATTTGTTTGGAAGAAAGATGAATCATTGTAGAAGTGTATAGACAACAAATAAACTGAATAAGGTGACTATAAAGAACAAATATCCACTACAAATGTTTGATGGGTTTTTTCGACCAACTATATGATGTCGGATGCTTCCCAAATATTGATTTACATTTAGGGTACCACTAGGTACTTGTTCGAGAGAGTAATATTTCAAAGACAACTTTTAGGATTAAATATGGCCATTTTGAGTTTCTTGTAATGTCTTTCAGATTGGCGAATGACCCAGCAATATTTATGAGCCTGATGAAAAGTATATCAATGTCATTCTATACTTGTTCGTAGTTATATTAGTTAATGATATTCTGGTACATTTCATTCAGAGGCAAATCATAGAGATCATCACTAAGTAGTGCTTCAGTTACCCCAAGGTTAGAGGTTGTAAGCTAAATTCTCAAAGTATGAGTTCTGGTTGTGTTTAATGGTTTTTTTTGCTGGGGCCATATTGTATTAGATGCTGGTATTCAGGTATACTTACAGAAGACTGAGGTCGTGAAGACTTGGCCTAGACCTATGAACTTGGTGGAAATTCAAATCTTTCTGAGGGTTAGTGGAGTATTATATAAGTTTTATGGAAGGATTTTTTTCTTTCTCCACTTTCAACACCACTAACAAAGTTGACTTAAAAGGAAGTTAAGTTTCAGTGGACAATAGCCTATGAAGGGAGATTCCAAGAGCTGAGATATTAAATGACTTCAACACCAGTTCCGACCCTACAAGACGGTCCAGAGGGCAATGTAATGTATTATTATGCTTCAAGAATTAGGCTGGTTTATGTTCTGAAACATTAAAGAAAGGTAATTGCTTATGCTTCATGATAATTAATGAATAATGAAAAGAACTACTTGACCTACGATTTAGAGTTGACTGCAATTATTCATTCCTTGAGGATTTTGAGGTATTACTTGAATGTCGTTAATGTTGATATTTATACGGATCCTAAGAGCCCCAGTATATTTTTAGACTGGAAAAGGTAATTCTATAATAGCGCAAATGGAATGAATTGCTGAAAGTTATTGATGTGGATATCTTATATTATCCAAGGAAAGTCAATATAGTAGAGGATGCCTTCAGTCATAATTCTATGGGTAGTTTATCACCTTTGGGAACTGGTAACCAGGAGATGGCCTAAGAGCTCCATCAGCTAGCAGGTTTGGGGTTATATTATAAAACTTCAATGATACTAGAGTCACAGTTCAAGACTGGGTAATATCATCTCTATTTGTGGAGGTGAAGGCTTGATAAAGTGCAGATCCTAGCTTAGATCAGCTCAGAGGCAAGGATTAGCAGCAAAAAATAAAAAATAAAAAATTCACCTTTGATAAAGCAGGAGAGATAGTCTTCAGATTCAGAGATCAATTATATGTTCTGAATGCCACATGGCTTCTATTGAAAAATATGGGACATGCGAACCATTCTCGCTTCTCTGTTCACATAGGAACCCTGAAAATGTGTCATGGTAGTAAGGATATATGTTGTCAATAGGGAGAGGTAGAGCATCAGAAGCTTAGTTTGCTAACTCAGGAGATAGTTATTCCATTGTGGAAGTGGAAGGAGATAAATGTGAATTTTTTCACATGTTTTTCGCATTCGCGAGGGATGATCAAATTCCATTTGGGTGATTATTCACAGGTTGACGAAATCAGCCCATTTATATCTAGTCAGGACTACCTTCTGGTGGAGTATGTTGGGATGTACATTTGAGAGTTATTTATACTCAATTATGTGTCAGTATAGATTACTTCAAATAGATGGACACATTTTATAGCACAACACAGAGATCCTTGTTGAAGGGTTTGGGGACTCAAGTTAATCTTAGTACGGATTTTCATCTTCAGATTGATGGCCAAGCTGAACGTATAATCTAAATGCTCAAAGACATGTTATGGGTATGTGTACTATATTTTCGTGGAAACTGGTATGATCACGTGTTACTGGTTGAGTTTTCTTATAATAACAACTTCTAAGCAAGTATTCAAATAGCTCTTTATGAAGCACTATATGGAAGAAGTGCAGGTCACCAATTTATTGGTTCAAGAACATGAAAGTAGACTTTCTAGGTTATGATCTAATCTAACAAGTTATAGAGAAGGTAAAGATTATTAGAGATCGGTTGTAGATATCATAGAGTAGTCAGAAGTCTTATGCAGATGTTTAACAACGAGACTTAGAGTTTAATGTAGAAGATTGGTTTTTTTTCAAAGTATGGCCTATGAAGGGTATCATGCGATTAGTCAAGAAAGGAAAGTTGAGTCCAAGAAATGTAGGTCCATATAATATTATTTGGAGGAATGGCAGGGTGGCTTACGAGTTTGATTTCCCTTCAGAATTTAAAGCAGTTCATCCGTTATTCCATGTATCTAGTTTATAGAAGTGCATCGAAAATGCTTTGAATTATGCCCGTTGAGGATATTCTGGCCTCTACAGACTTGTTTTATGCTATGGTGTTAGTGGCTATTTTGGTTTAGCAGGTAAGAAAGATTTGGACAAAAGAAGTGGTTTCTATGAAAATGTTATGGTGGAATAACAACGTTGAGGAAATAGCTTGAGAAGCCGAGGAGGAAATAGGGAAGAATTACCCCCAACTATTGACGACTTAAGCTGAGTTGTTTTTCAATAATTAACAATTATTCTTGTACACAAACTTGATTAAATTTTAAATACCAAAAAATGTAGTTTATATGGCTGGTCACGAGCTAGATATACGAAGCCTTAGAAGTGGATTTTCAGAACTGGATTTAAAATTTGCAAATGTAACAAATATAGCCTTGCAAACAGCACAATAGCAGCAAGGAATACAACCAACAGATTGTTCGAATCCATTCGCGTACGAATGTTCTTAAGGAGTGGAGAATGTGAGACCCCATGGTTCTTTTGCATAATATGTGTATCATTGAATGAGTGTATGAGGCTTATATGACTTGGTGTATCATTTCAGGAGAATAAGGTTGCAAAAGGGAGGTAAAAACAAATCAAAGAATAAGACTAACGTTATGGGTCAAGGATGCCCTTAAACAAGTTCGAGTTAAAGAATGTCTATTCTAACACCCCGCCCGTTCAGAACGCTTAAGTTAACCGGTACCTTTGGGGATAAGACAAAGAGTGTCTCATATGCTAATAAGGATGTTTTATAAGGTGATATAGTCGCCAAATGATCGTAAGTTAAGTTTTGAAGTCAAACAAGTTGAGAAATAAAAAGTTGGCAAAAGTTAGAGTAAGTTTCTTTGATAAATTTTCTGAAAATTGGGTTAAATGTCTCGGAGCTTTTCTCCCAATCTATAAAGCTTTAGAAGTACCCCAATATATTAGATCGAAGGTATACGAGTCTACTTTCCAACTCACTAAATCATTTGTCCATACGAAGATATTCAGATTTTAATGAGACTGCACAAGCAGGCACATGAAGGTGGGCCCCTAGCCCATATGTCGGTTTAGCTTTATAAAATCAGATTTCCCTTTGTTTTAACTCATTATTCTTTACCAAAATAAGAATAAAACAGTCCTAAATCCTCTCTAAAGGTTCCCTATCATCCAAGCAAAGATTTACAAGATTTCAACGTCGTTTCACCCTCGAAACGTTCATACAGATTGTATTATTTCTTTCCTCCTCGTTGGTTGTGATTTGAAGGATTCTTCATGCTGAAAGAGTCTCGTTTTTATGTGGTGTTGCTGCTGTTTGGAGGTAATAATTCTCACCTTTCATTTTATTGAGTGAGTTCAAGTTATAGCTATGCTATATAAGCAAGAACACTAATAGATGGCTGGAAACATTGTATTTGGATAGTTACGTGATGTTTGGCTGTTTTGAAGTATTTTCTGATATTGTTGTTGTTGGAATTTTTTTGGAAATGCTTTGTATGTGTGTGGTTCTTGTTGATATGAGTCTGGAAGAGAAGAAGAAGTATAGATGGATATTTAATTGTAACATAAATTAGTGTAACGTTGGTTCTATTATTGAATTGCAATTTTCAAATTGTTTCTTCTTGGTTCAACGTCTTGTGTTTAAGGAGATTGTTTGTTATTGACAAGACATGTTAATGTACTGCAAGCTCCATCAAATTTAAGTTTAGGTTTTGTCCTTTTAAGCTCTTATTGCATATGAAGAGAAAGACATGACTACAAATGTAATTATTGGACGAACGTATAGGATGATGATTGGAAGCGGCGAGTTCAAGTTATTATGGTTATATTGAATAATTATAGGACTGTATTATACATTTCTTTTATGGATTTAATGGTATGAAGACTCAAGGTTAGGATTTGGTTATGGTTATTTTGGGTTGGAAAATAGGGGTGTGGCGATACGCCGAGTTTTAATTGTTGTGCAGGTATGGGGCCTATTGCCTATATTTATACGTATGAGACACAGATGGCCACAAGTTGGCGAATGTAATCCCAGTTCGCTACCGGAAGGCACCACCATTGCTAGCACTTAGTTGGGTATTACAAGCATTTGCATCTATATATATATATATATATTCACGACATACGATTATGCGAGCATACCATGCATATTTAATTTATATAAGGTTTGATGCCAGCCATGGAGGCTACCAGAGTTTTGTTTCAGATGGTATCTTTATTCCCCTTTTTATAGTAACTTTTATTATTCTATTTTCTGCCTTACATACCAGTACATTTTTATTCGTACTAACGTCCCGTTGCCTGGGGACGCATTTTTGTTTCGTGAGTGCAGGTCCAGGTAGGGATTCGGATTGACCCTTCTGCTAGGATTCAGGGTTCAGCTATGAGTTGTTAAGCTCCACTTCTTCCTAGAGCTTTCATAGGATGTTACTTTTATTGTACAGTTTGGGTATAATCGGAGCCTTGTCCCGACCAGTGCTTATGTCACTCATAGAGGCTATTGTGGACACAGTATTCTGGGTTTCTTTCTGCAGCTTCCAGTTTCCAGCCACATAGGCTTGGCATGTATAGATATGTATGTATGTGTGTATATCTTCATGGTAGCATTGTCGGCTAGCTAGTACCTTATTATCTTTGGCTTATCAACCTTCGTCTATATGGTTTACCGATATTCATGCTATGACCTTAAGAGTCCAGTCATAGTATTTTAGATGTTATGCTGCCCGACCTTCTAAGCCCTAAGTTTAGTCAGTTGGTATGTTTATGTGGCTAACTTCATTGCTTAAGGTGTCAAGTGCCAGTCACGCCTTCTCTAGTTTGGGGCGTGACACGCATTCTAGCTAGGTCATTGCTTCGTTTCCTGAGACATAAACCATTCCAGTGCTTCTCCATTCAAGCTTCGGCTAAAGAGTCGCATTAACAAAACTTCATTTCTTCCAACTCTCACAAGCTGGTCATAGTAGGCCCTCAGGTGCGCGAAAGGATTCCATGTTCCTCCGAAAATGTCAAATTTAGGCATTTTAAACCTTTCTGGGAGGTCTAGATTTGGATGGATGCACAAATCCTTGTAACTCAACCTAGCGACCTCAGGAATATACTATAGCTCCTTCATGGCTTTTCTAATCTCTTCTTTCATATTTAGTTTGGCTACCACTTCCTTTGCCATCCACTCTCTCTCATGTTCCTCATAGTGATCAAGTTCGAAACAGTTGGCATAGGGTTCATGTCACACCCCAAACTCAAGGGGGGCAACTGGCTCCTAATGCCAAAACTCAGGCCCGAGCCGGCCCTACTGAACCATTTGCTACTAGCGCATGGCAGACACACGCAATCAAGAAAACAAACTAATATATCCCGGCTTAAAACTAAGCCCTCGGCCGGTAAGGTCCCTGTCAACATATATATATATAAGAAACAACTACTCCCAAGAATTCATATAAAGAAATAGCCAACTAGCACAGAAGTCTTGACTAGGCAGTCGAGGGCACCATGATATCTATACAAAAACTGGAAGCAGGTATATATCAAGACAATACATCAAACAACTCACAAGCTTCAACAAACCAACAAAACTAGGCCAGCATGGCCATAACCTAGCTTTACATCCCTACACACTAATCTGCAAGCCTCAAAGAGTAGCAAAGATTGGCGGGATAGGGCCTCAGCTTACCCATAAAAATATACACAACAAAAGCTAAAAAACCTCCAAACTCTGGCAGCTCCGGAGGAAAGGGGCTATCCAATCGGATAGAAGTCAATCCTGCTACTGAGGAGGTCTACTCGGTCATCTATCAGAACCTACATGCATGAATGCAGCGCCCCCAGGCAATGGGGCATCAGTACAAAATAATGTACAGAGTATGAAAGGTTGTAGACTAAATGAGCAAGTATCCAAAAGCAATCAGGTAAGGAAATCAAATTGAGATAAGCATGCCAACCCACTACTGAATCTAATAAAATATAATAATGACCAAACATCAACCTAACCAAGCCCCCATAAGCCCGGTAGGTACAAACAACATACCACCTACTTAGACCCCCATAAGCCCAGAAGGTGCCAAATCAATCTACATAACCTTATTGGTAGTCCCTTGTCTTTGTAAGAAGTCACATAGCCCTTTTTGGCAAAGATATAGCCCCATAGACAGAGCATAGCCCTCTTAGGCAACATCATATCTTTGTGGGCAGCACGTAGCCCTATTTTGCATCACATAGCCCTGTAGGCAATACATAGCCTTCTTTGGCATCAAAATAGCCCAGTAGGCAACACATAACACTCTTTGGCATCAATATAGACCGTGGGCTATTATGCCCTCTTTGGCAATAACATAGTCCTATTAGACAACATCATAGCCCCCATAGGCAGTTCATAGCTCAACAACTAACAACAATAGCCCCAAGGGCGACAACAAATAATTAAATAGGCTGAAGGCGAGCAACATAGTTATAAACAATATATATGAGTAATGTCCAAGTCGTTCCTAACTTAGGGTTGTTCTGAACAAATTATGAGTCCCTAAAATAAGGGTTTATAACCAATCAATAAACCAACCACACATAATTACATCTACAACATAACTAACATTATCTACTCTATTATATCACTCCCAAGCTCTAAGGAAACATGCCGAACGAAGGGAGTAGCCTTAACATACCTTTTCTTTATAATTTATGCTGAAAACAGATCTGTCCACACCACTACAACACTAAAGAAAAAGGTAAAATCAATCAGTAATTAAAGACAAAAATTACTACGACAATTCGACAATCGATACGGATTCCTATCGTAAACTACAATTCAAAACCTAAGGTATCCGTAAACTGATAAAAGGTGATTCCTACCTTTCTTTAAATGACCAAAACACTTGAATACAGTCAGTCCACTGAAAAAAACCCTGCTACCATAACCTCCACGGAGCTACACCGCTCAATTCACCGTGAAAATTATACCAAAACAACGAGCTCGCGACATAGGGCAATTTTCAATAAAAGGCCAAGAAGAGATCATGAACACACAAGGATGATTTGAGGAGTATTTCTCTGATTTTCGTGGGTTTCTCACGATTTGGAATGAAGAAAAATGAAGAAGATGCTATCTTATAAGCTTCCACCAACTTAGGGGACCTACCTCACGTGCCTGCTTGTGCATTCTCGCAGAAACGCAAATATCTCTCTATTATTAAGTCGTATGAACAAACCGTTTGATACGTTACAAACTAGACTCGTAGACCTTCAATTTAATGGGTCATTGGACCCATAACTCGTTATATATTAGGATAAAACTGCCGAAACATTTGACCCAAATTTCAGAGAAATCTTTAAAAAGGAACTTACGATAACTTTCGCCCACTTTTATTTTGCGACTTACCTTACTTCAAAACTTGAGATACAACCCTTGAACACTTAAAATATGACATACCACATTATTTTTAATTTATTACTCACCCTCTTTGTCGTTCCATGAATGTACGAATTAATTTAGATGTTTAGAAAATTCGGGGTGTTACATCCTTCCCCCCTTAGAAACATTCGTCCTAGAATGAAAAATCTGAGTCACACGGTTATGTCCTTAGGAGTTTCCAAAGTTTAGACAAAGTATCCTTTGTGAATGTGACTATCCAGAACCTAAAACGCATAAATATTTAACATAGGCGTCTCACAGGATGACATAAATAGCTAAGCAATATAGCTCCGCAATAACAGTGAGAGCAAAAATACAACGACGACAACCATAATACGAACCAATTATATAAAAAAATTACAGGTATCTTACCCAACTGCACAAATATAAATTGATATACCATCACCCTGGGGTATGAAACAAGTGAGGCTATTTGGACCTCATGTCCTCCTCAGCTTCCCAGGTCACCTCTTCTCTATTTTTGTTTTTCCACAATACTTTAATCGAAGCCACCTCTTTGGTCCTCAATTTACGGACCTCTAATATGGCAACTGGATTTTCCCTCATAGGGAAAATCCTCTGTGATCTGAACATCCTCAATCGGGACAACCCGATAAGGGTCTCTTATGCACTTCCGTAGCATCGATACATGGAAAACTGGATGAACAGATTCTAGCCCTGAAGGCAATTCTAACTCATAAGCTACTCGTCCTACCCTCCGAAGGATCCGATATGGCCTAATAAATCTTGGACTAAGCTTGCCCTTTTTGTCAAATCTCATAACACCCTTCATAGGCGAGGCTTTTAAGAATACCCAGTCATCGACACAAAATTCTAAGTCCCTTTGTCGCACATCTGAGCATGAATTATGTTGGCTTTGAGCTATTAGCAACCTCTCCCGAATGAGCTTCACCTGCTCCATTGTCTGTTGTACTAAGTCAGGTCCAATCAACCCTAACTCACCTACCTCGTACCATCTAATGGGGGACCTACATTTTCGCCCATACAAAGCCTTATAAGGTGCCATCCTGATGCTGGAATGATAACTATTATTGTATGTAAACTCAATAAGAGGCAAGTGGTCATCCCAACTTCCCTTGAAGTCTAGCGCGCACGCCCGTAACATATCTTTGAGTGTCAAAATTGTATGCTCAGCCTGGCCATCTGTTTTAGGGTGAAAGGTTGTACTAAGATTAACCTGTGTCCCCAATCCTTTCTGGAAGGACTTCCAGAAGTTGGCGGTAAATTGTATACCTATATCAGAGATAATAGATACTGCGACACCATGTAGCCTAACAATCTCTCTAATATAAAGCCCTGCATAGTCTTCGGCCGTAAAAGTAGCCCTGACTAGTAAGAAGTCGGTTGATTTTGTTAGTCTATCAACAATTACCCAAATAGAGTCAAACTTGCGACACGATCGAGGTAACCCAGTAATAAAATCCATATTAATTGCTTCCCACTTCCACAAAGGAATGGCTATCTCCTGAACAACTCAACCTTCACCTGTTGGTAGTTAGGACACTGTACAACAAACTCAGCAACATCTTTATTCATCCCGTGCCACCAATATATCTCTTTAATAACATGGTACATCTTCATCAAACCAGGGTGAATAGAATAACGGGAATGATGTGCCTCTTCCATAATTCGATGACGAAGCCCTGCAACATTCGGAACACATAATCGACCGCTACTTCTAAGGACTCCATCTCCTGCTATATTAAATACTAAAGTCTGTTGATTCTAAGCCTTGGCTCTAAGCTTCTCTAAGTTAGGATCCTCTTGTTGCCGTGATGTCACTTCTACAAGTAGAGATGATACGGCTGTGTCCTGAATTGTTATCCCACTATCTTCTGCCTCTAGCAATCTGACTCCCAAGCTATCTAATTGATGAAGCTCTCGTGCTAGCTCACGCTTCTCAATAACTAAATAGGATAAACTACCCATAGATCTTCGACTGAGGACATCGACTACCACATTCGGCTTTCCTGGATGATATAACATATCCACGTCGTAGTCTTTCAGTAACTCAAGCCATCGACGTTGTCGCAGATTTAGCTCCTTTTGTTTAAAGATATATTGAAGGCTTTTATGATCTGTGAGGATGTCAACATGAATGCCATATAAATAGTGTCTCCAGATCTTTAATGCATGCACAACTGCAGCTAACTCTAAATCGTGGGTCGGTTAGTTCTTTTCATGCTTTCTCAACTGCCTTGAAACATATGTGATAACCCTACCGTGTTGCATTAGAATACATCCCAGCCCAACACCAGAAGCATCACAGTACATAGCATAGACTTCTGAACCATCTGGCAATGTTAGAGCTGGTGTTGATGTCAACCTGTCCTCAAGCTCCTGGAAACTATGCTCGCAAGCCTCAGTCCATTGGAACTTAGTTGCTTTTTGAGTCAGCTTCGTTAATGGTGCTGAAAGTGAAGAAAACCTCTCTAGAAACCTTCTGTAGTACCCAGCTAACCCTAAGAAACTATGAACTTCAGTCGGAGTCATGGGTCTGGGCCAAATCTTTATGGACTCAATCTTTTGAGTATCAACCGCAATGCCTGCATCTGATACAATATGGCCTAGGAAAGCCATAGAGCTCAACCAGAACTCACACTTGGAGAGCTTTGCATAAAGTTCCTGCTCTCGAAGAACATGAAGGACTGCTCGCAAATGATTTGCATGCTCAGCTTTTGAATGTGAATACACCGAAATATCACTAATAAATACAATCACAAACAAGTCTAGATACAACCTGAATATACTATTCATTAGGTCCATGAAAATTGTTGGGGCATTAGTTAATCCAAAAGACATTACCAAGAACTCAAAGTGTCAATATCTGGTTCTAAAAGTTGTCTATGGAACGTCTTTCTCCCGAACTCGTATCTGGTGGTACCTTGATCTTAAGTCAATCTTTGAGAAACAGTCAGCACCTTGTAACTGATCAAATAAGTCATCGATCCTCAAAAGGGGATACTTATTCTTTATAGTCGCCTTTTTCAGTTGTCGATAATCGATACAGATTCTTAGTGAGCCATCTTTCTTCCTCATGAATAACAGTGGCGCACCCCATGGTGAAGCACTAGGCCTGATAAAACCTTTATCCAACAAGTCTTTCATCTGATCCTTCAACTCCTTTAGCTCAGCAGGAGCCATTCTATAGGGAGGGATAGATATGGGTTGTGTACCTGGTAGCATATCAATAGAAAAATTAATTTCTCATTCTGGAGGGATACCAGGGAGCTCGTCTGGAAATACATCTAGAAACTCATTAACTACCGGAATAGATTGAAGAGTTGGTGATACTGTATCTATATCATGAACGCGAACAAGATGATAAATACAACCCTTAGTGATCATCCTCCTCGCCTTAAGATAGGAAATAAACCTACCTTTCGGCATTGATGTATCGTCTTTCCATTCCCGAACTGCCTCTCCTAGAAAGTGGAATCTAACAATCTTTCTCTGACACTCAACATTAGAATAACAAGATGCTAAATAGTCCATACCCATAATGACGTCAAAATCAACCATCTCTAACTCTACCTGGTCTACAAAGGTCTGACCATCGATAATTTCTACCAGGCAACCTCGATAGACTCTCCTGGAAAATAATAGACTCACCAACTGGTGTAGATACAATAAAAGGGTGGATCAAATGACTCTGCTACTATACATAACTTCCCCGCAGTAAATGTAGTAGCAAAAGACAGAGTAAATCCAGGATCTATCAAAGCATAAACACAATGGGAGCAAAAAATCAATGTACCTGTCACAACATCTGGTGATGACTCTGAGTCTTATCGTCCAGTTAATGAATATGTATGGTTCTGTCTACTACCAGAACTAGATGCTCCCTCTCTGCCTCCGCCTCTACCTCTACGTGCTGAAGTCTGGGGTCCACGCCCTATAGACTGTGCAGATGAGGAGGAACCTACTGCTGACCTGGTCGACTGACCTATACCACCCTGACCTATGGTAGGGCAAACTGTCCACAAGAATAACAACCTGTGGAACCCTGTCTACACCTCCCAAAATGCATCATACCATAAGTAGCACAATGCAGCGGGGATGTCCTAGCCTGGTCTGAACCCCTCTACTGCTGCGAGCCTGATGCTCGTGAACCCTCACCTGGGCCTGACTATCCCTGACGATCAAATCTACTACCCTGGAACTGCTGTGGTTGAAGTCTAGGTGGCCTAATAGAATGTCGGGGTCTGGGACCACCATGAGAATCTCCCTATAAACCAGCGGGCTTAGCCCTCTTCTGTCTCTCTCCCTCGACCCTCTCACTCATATACTGTAGATGTCGGCAATCCTCTATGCCTTGTGCAAAGGCCTGAATTCACGAGATATCCATATTATCATTTAGTGCAGCGGTAGAACAAGCGTCGATATAGTTTGAGTCAAGCCCTCCAACAAATCTATGCACCCTGTCATGCATCGTATCAATAAATGCTGGTGCATATCTAGCCAATAAATCAAATCTCAGCCCGTAATCTCGGACACTCATGCTACCCTGTCGGAGGTTCAGAAACTGGTCCACCCGGCCATCCCTAATCTCTCGAGGAAAATAGTGATCTATGAATTCTTTTGTAAAGCTATCCCAAGTGGGTAGAGATGCATATTTTCCCTTAGATCTCTCCTAACTTTCGTACCAAAATACTGCAATATCACACAATCGAAATGTTGCTAACTCAACTGACTCAGTCGCTGAGGCATGCATGACTCTGAAGATCCTATGAAGTTGATCAACAAAGTGCTGAGGATCCTCTCTGCGATCTGTCCCTGTGAACTGTGGAGGATTCAAGGCAAGAAATTCACGAACTCTCAAACTTTTGGGTCTGTAGGTTCGGCAACATCTGGCACAACTGGCTGGCGCTGTGCAGCTACTAACTGTGCTAGTGTATATACTACACTCTTAAAATCCTGATCAGATGGAATAGGAGGAACTAGAGGTGGTACAGTTGGTGGAGCCAGAAGTCTTGTAGCCCTCGGAGGCTCCTGAAGCGGTGGAGAATCTATAGGGGGCTGAGAAGATGTCTACCCATGGGTCTCACAATGGGCTACCTCCACCTGTGGTACCTTGCCGGTATCCTCGCCTGCAGCTGTATCTAGACCCTGGCTAGCTGTGGTCTGTCCAATGCCAACCATCTATATCTACATACAAGTATCAATTATAAGCAAGAAATATCAACCTTTAAGACACCGCTCTATAGCACGAGGTGAGGAAAAGAAGGATAGTCATTCTAACATGCCCGGTAGCTTCTTGCTTATCGAATGTGGTGCACAACAAATTTATAAACAAGACTCTACTAGACACGGCTTGCAGACTCCCTAGGTTACGATGTTGCTCTGATACCATGTTTATCACACCCCAAACTCAAGGAGTGCAACTGGCTCCTAATGCCAAAACTCAGGCCCGACCCGGCCCTACTGAACCATTTGCTACTAGCACATGGCAGACACACGCAATTAAGAAAAAAAACTAGTATATCCCGGTTTAAAGCTAAGCCCTCAGCCGGTAAAGCCCCTATGAACATATATATATATATAAGAAATAGCTACTCTAAAGAATTCGTATAGAGAAATAGCCAACTAGTACAGAAATCCTGACTGGGCCGTCAACGCCACCATGATATCTATACAAAAACTGGAAGCAGGTATATATCAAGACAATACATCAAACAACTCACAAGCTTCGGCAAACCAACAAAACTAGGCCAACATGGCCATAACCTAGCTCTACCCCCCATACACTAATCTGGAAGCCTCAAAGAGTAGTAAAGATTGGCGAGATAGGGCCCTAGCCTACCCATAAAAATATACACAACAAAAGCTAACAAACCTCCAAACTTTGGCAGCTCCGGAGGAAAGGGGCTAGCCAATCTATTTTCTTTTGTTGATTGTGGACTATACTACTCCCTATTTTCAGGCTCAGTTAACCCCAGTGTCTGTTTCATTTTCAGAACTGTTCAAATGATAACTCTAGCGATGATGTCTAGATTGTGGCTGAGAAAGCTGTTGTCGTACAATATGAATAGCATCGATTAAGTTTACATATTCTGTTTCGTATGATTTTGTGATCTTAGGGTATATTTTCGTCATAATTTTTGTTGTTATTATAGAGTAGATTAGTAGCAAGGTTGTCACAGTCAGTTGAGTCAAGGGTGGTTTTTTTTTGCTTACATTGTTTTTGAGTTTGCTGCTACTTGGTATTAGTTAGTGTCATATGGTTGACATGCATATTGTCAAATTTTGGTTCGGATCATGTGTTGCGAAACTGAATCAAATGAGTAGTGGTACAATCCCAAATTCGAACTCATAAAGTTCAAATTTTGATCCGCCTGTAGGTGATTTTCTATTAAAGTGCAGAACATCAAAGACTATATATATTTAATAATTTTTATTTATTTCTTTGTAAAATATTTATTTTAAATTTTTTTCTCACATTAAACTTATTTTTAATTAGTTTATTATTTTTAAAAAATTATGTGTAATTTTTTTTTAAAAATAATTAAAAAGTATCCTTTAATTTTAACATTTTATTTTTTTATGTTTTATTTTACTTTCTTAACTTATTTTGATATCCTTTCGAAATTAACCTATTTTAAATACAAGACATTTGGAATTAAATTTAAAATCATATCAAAACGAAAGACAGTCAATAAAAGAGTAAATAAAATCAATAGAAAAATAAAAGAGAAAAAACAATGAATGAAGGCTAAAAAAAGTTTCGATACAAGGTAAAAAAAGTGTATTAACTTAATTTAAATACAAGATAGAGGGTTCTTGTTTTTTTTAAGGAAATGCTCTCAACATATGTTAACAAGGCTTCTATCGTACATTGACTGACTTTCCACCATGGGACGACGGCACAACTCTGGAAAAGGGTTTGCTACACCGGGAAACACATTTCCCCTGATCTGGGTAAGGATTGCAGGATGTCAGCTCTCACTTTTGTTACTTTTCTACCTGTGCGTTTCCAATTGCACTACTAAAAAAACAGTGTTTAGCGACGGATATTAGCGACGAATTTTATTCCGTCACTATATAACAACGGATTGGCAACGGAATAGACATTTTGTCGCAAGAATTGCAAATAATTTTTTGAGTTATGATATAGCGACAGATCGACGACGAAATATTTGTTTGGTAGCTAAAAATGAGCGCGAAATTTTGGCGCCCTAGTTTTCGCTACCAATTTGGCAACCAAGTAAGTGTGACCAATTTAATTAATATTCCGCGACGGAAATAGTGATAGAAAACATCACTAAACTTAAAAATATATGTTTTATAAAATATAATTTATATAGTGACGGAAAAATCCCTCGCTAGAATTAAATCTAAATAAATATAATTTTTGCTAGCAACGGATATTAAATCCGTCATTAAGGCTGTTGCAAAATTATTGTTTTGTCTAAGTTAAATCACTTCACTCTCAATTTTCACCTCACTTTTTCCATTTTCACCAGAAACTCTTATCTCTTAAAGTAATGACGATGTAAGCTCTCTGATGGAACTTTCATCTCCTTCAATCTTCATCTCAAAGTAAGCTCTCTAACTCTTATCATCTCCTTCAATCTTCCAATTCGATCTAAAAAGTGAGCTCTCAAACTATCATCTCTCTATCTTTGATGGTTTTGTGAAAATTAGAGTTTTTAGCTCTCAACTCTTTTCATTTCATTTAGTTTGAAGTAATATTGAGATGTGTTGAAAATAGAGGTTTTATTAGTGTCGATATTCTGAAAATAGGGTTTTATAACTTTCAACTCTTTCCATTTCCTTTAGCTCGAAGTAAGTTTGAGGTGTTCTGAAAATAGTGATTTTAGTAGTTTGGGTATTCTGAAAATAGGGTTTTTTCGAAGTAAGATTTTCTAAAAAATTGGGATTAGGGTTGAAGCATTACAGTGATTTACTTTTATTTGCTTTTGTGAAAGTAAATTGCACACTGATTTGCTTAAAAAAAATTTCTTATTGCAGCTAGCTTTCATTGTTTGTGACTACTAACTATCACTTTACTCTCTCCGCTTAAAGGTATCTCTCTTTCTCCCCCCCCCCCACAGCTACCTAATAGTTGCTTGTAATTTTCCATTTGCAATAAGAAAATTTTGCTGCAAAAGATTGAATAACAGTAAAGGGTGCAGGAGTTGGTATTTGGTCTTTTTGGGAGTTGTTTTGGTGGTTTGGGGAGGCTGAATGTGGTCATTGGGAGGGTTGGAATTTTGCAGGACATTTCTATTTTTTGGATGAGGTGGTGCATTTCTTAAAGTCATTCGAAACTTTCGGGAAATAAGATTGAGTGGCATACATATTTCTGTCATTGTGAAGGGGATTGTTGAAATTGCTTTCCTGTTGTTTATTGTGAATAATTTCCTCATTATTCCTTTTGGGTTCCTGATGTGTGCTCTGCTTCACATGAATTGCAGCAATACTACTATGCTCATTTGCATTAAATTGCAAATGAGTTCTATCAATAGAGTTAGGAACTTGACAAGAATTGTGTTTAGTTCATTTTTCTGATAAATAATGTTACTGTAATATTGAATCTAGCTTAGAAGCTACTTCTGCGGTGATTTTGGTTTTACGATTTAAGGACCTTTTCACTTGTATGATATATGACAGCCTTT
>JAJOOD010001699.1:0-11033 GCA_029582525.1 Solanum tacnaense | reverse complement strand
CTTTAAATACATAGCAATACAAAATATAGGTTGCATCTTCACTAACATTATACTTCAACCAATCATGATGTACATCATCAAACCATTCATGATTAAAATGATGCATTGATCCAGAAATGCTAGTTTGAGGATACTCATGCATCTCCAGGTAAGGTTGAAAAGGACCATTCACAAGAGATGCTCTTCTAATAACATCATAATGATTTGGATGATAATTCAATATTGGAGTTCTCTCACCGGGACCAAACTTTAAAGTACTCAAATTAAATTGTTGAGAAGAATGTGATTGTACTTCTGAATGATTGACCATTTTTCTTGGTTAGAATGACCATGACTATGAGAGGCTAAACTTGATTTCGATACTGGGATAAAATACTTCTTCATTGAATATTGAGACTGAATCGTAACGTAAAAGTTTAGTTAGAATTTAAGAGAATTAAATACACAATCAAAATTATTACTAAAAAAACAAACACAATAAGGACCAAAACAAAAATGCTTAAGCAATGGTTATTTGATTATTAAATTAGATTTCTCTATCTCTCCAATTTTAAATTAAGAACATATATAAAATCAGCCAAACAAAAAAATTGAAACTTCAATGATATCAATAAATCACTCAACTAAGAGAAAGCACATCAAGAAATAATGAAATAAGGTATATAGAAATTTAGTAAAAAAAAAGGAACCAAAAACGTACCAAAGTAGCTATCAACGGAGATGGAAGAAATGATTTCTAACATACTTCAAGTTTTCAACAGCAACCAATCCAACAGAAGCACCAAGCAGCCACAACATGCCAACAACAAGTAGTAGTAGCAGCAACCAGCAGCGTTCACAGTAGCAACAAGAGAAACGATGAGAAAAATAAAATGTGGAAACATCCTAGAAGAAGAAATGAGTTTTTTAATTCTCGACTTTGTAATTAGGGATTAAACTAACAAACCTCAAATTTTCAATCATCGTTTTAATTTTTTGTAACACTAAACGTTGTTTTTTAATTCCATAATTTAAAAAAAAAAATTTAAAACGCCTAAAACCTAAACTGATAAAAAATACATTTGGCTGGATTCAAACACACGACCTCGCGCACATGTAACGAATTTCTGAACCCAAAAGCCATTGAGCTACACCTTTGATATATGTTCAGGGGTTCAATAGTATATATATATAGATAAATAAAAATTTGATTTTAGATATACAGTATAAATGTTTGAAGAAGGGGTTCGGATGAACCCCCTTTATTCAAAGTAAATATGCCCCCGCTAATAAATAGCTCTTTTTAATGTAATATGAAGCTTATTAGAAGGGTGAAAAGAAAAAATATTATAATTATAGGATGTCTTGTGATGACCCGTCACATCATCATGTCACTTAGACGCCACGTGGCATAAGATATTCCATGTGGAAGGCTTACATTAGAAGAATAATAGTTCTTGGTGGAGTATTCAAGAAATATTAGAATAATTCTTTCAAAGACCTTAGAATTTCATGGATTTGTGTGGAAAGTCCTTGGAATCTTCTAATTGTGTAGAGAATTCTAAAATAAGATTTGACATAATTTATATTTGCAAATTAGCCTCTAGTGAGTAGTATATATAGAGCTGCATCATTTATGAAAAAAAAACCTAGTTCCTAACTACTAACACTAAAATAGTTTGATGAAATAAAGAGGTGAACTCGAGTTTATGTTTAGCTTTATATTCATAATTACACTAGACACCCATATGATTAGTGTAATAGTCGTCTTGTGTATATAAGTTAACTTATTCATTTTAATCATGTTCCTTTTCTACTTGAATCTATATGTTCCAAATCAATTGCTTTTCTAGACAAATATTGCATTGCCAAATCATTCATGGCTATTAGTGACATGCTAAAATAGCAACACTAATTAAAACTTCAACAAACAGTCAAAGATCAAAGGGAATTTCAATGAAAAATTAATGTAACTTTTAGGGTCTCACATAATAAAGAATCAAGGAACCATTCTTTTGTTAGCCCATTAATCCCTAAGCGCACATAGTATAAAACACATGCTACAATGCTCTCACCTTATATTGATGCATATTTTTCATTCTTTTAGTATAGATCTTAGGCTAGACACCTCTAAAAGTCTAACCTGAGTTTCTTTCTCTAATGATGCTCAAATTCATTTTCTTAGAAAAATTCACATTTGGCTTTACAGAACAAGTAATAATATGGTGGTGAAACTTATCTTTTAACGTTCCTTGATGAAAGAGACAATTTCTCTTGTGAGATAGTCAATCTTGTGATTTGTTCGACACGCTTTATCAATAAAATATATTAAGACATGCAAATGATATATAAACATAAATTCAAGAGTTTTATATTGATGAGATTATTATGACAATCAAGTTTATTTACAATACAAAATATTATCTTATCCTACGCAAACCTAGAGTCATAACATATTTTTCAAAATTAGTATTTTCTTTATTCCTTATGAACTAGTCATATATCAAACTTTAATTATCTATGACCTTGGGGTTATGTTGCATATATTCAAGATCATTTTGGTGAGTTTGGTAAACTAAGTCCAAAAGAAAAGAAATGTATCTTTATAAGATAATTTGGATAATAGAAGTACTACTGAAATTGAATCACGAGATGTCAAAGTTCTAGAAAATGATTTTTCAAAAAGGTGAAATAAAGCATAGTGAGCCTCTTTAAGAAATATTAAATTTAGATGATCGGATAAGTCATCAAACATATTATATAATCCAATAGATCAAATAATTTTTTGTCCAACTTGGAGTTTTGAATCGCAAAATTGATAATGCTCAAATTATCGTCAAAACAAGTAAGAGAATAAACAACCGTCATCAATAAAAATACCCAACTAAGAGTCGGAGTCAAATCCTATAAAAAGTGATATAATGCAATGAATCTTATTAGAAAATTTAGAGTGTAAACCAATTCATATGTAGCTATTATGAGAAATGGGTGGATGATTCCACCAAATTTATGTAAAATAAGTTTTGATAAAAAATAACACAATTAAACTAAAATTAGGATTTCAAACAATTGAAAGATGATCTAGGGGTGTATGAATTCGTATCAATGTCAAGTATGGGTAATTGTGCTTGCTCAATAATAGACAGGCTAGAAAATCTTAGATAACACTAACCTTCTTTCGATCTCATATCATTAAATCATAGAATCTTCTTTCGGTCTCATCTTTTAGAATCACAAATCAACACAATACCTGACTAAAATCTCTCTTTCGAGTAAATCTGGACAATTAGAGTTGAACCACAAATTTTTTTCCAAGCAAACTTTAGTAAGAAAATCTGAATTGCAAGCATTAAACTAATTCCCCACGTCAATTAATCTCTTTCGAGCATCAATCAAGGGTCTAGGGTAGGAATAAGTTTGCAACCTTAACACATGAATTTATCCTATCCTAATTAGATTAAATCCATGAATTTACATCAATAAAACATAGAAAGACAAAAAACCCACTACAATATATCAACACCCAACCCAAAATTACACCCCTAGATTTGGAGTTTTAGCCAAGCATCATAGAAAGAAAAGAATGTATACCCACTATGATTTCAGCCATTGGGGAGTTAAAATTATTCAATAATCTTCAAGACCCACTTCAATTGTTAATTACAAGATTGTATTGAAAACACAAAAACTAAGAATATTTCTCTAGTAGTTCAAAAGTTAATCCTCCAAAACGCATACAAAATTAGGAACTTGAATTCTTTTCCAAAATATCATAAATTTTCTCTCTCCTTTGTACTATTTATATTTTCCTTAAATTTGGCCAAAAATATAATGCATGACCAACTTGGCAAATTGTGGTTTGTTCCTTAGTTCCCCCTTCACTTGCTTCATGCTTCAGGTTTTTGAATCTCAGTTAGCAGATTCGATCAAGTCTTCCTTTCACGTTTTGCAAATCATCGATTACCACCTTTGTTCTCCTTTTAAGGATTCACTTTTCCTCAAAGTTTGTCACTTTTGGCGAGTGTCTTCCGGTCTGCCTTTTTAACTTGACGAATCGATGTTTCATTTTTAGTTCACCGACCTTCCTTGAATATTTTCAAGTGTGAGCACTAGAAATTTGGGTAAGGTCAGACCACTTAAGTGATCCACCGTTTTGGTTAGGTGACTACCAGTTGAGAGTTTGTACTCCATTTATTGTTTTGGCCTCTTTTTCATATGCTCATCCTTACCTTGTCCTTTAGTCTTTAGAGTTGCAAATCATCAAAATATCATCAAAATAGGACACAATCAGGCATTGAGGACCCTAATCGTTGAATTAAAAAGGCCTCAAGTGAGTGTAAATCTACCACTCATCAATAACCCCAACTTAAACTTTTGCTTGTCCTTAAGTAAATCAAGAACAACGTTAGTTCAAAAAGGGTGTCTACAAAAGTTCTCAATGAGAGTTAACATGTAACTGTCACCATAAGACTACTCTCAAGCATATGCAACACTCACTCACGCAAAAAAAACTTCAAATGATGACTAGCCGTAGCCAACCAAGATCAAGCTCACTAGTGCTCCTTTCTTATGCAAAAACATATTTCAACAAATGTATTCAAGTGCCCTCGCATCAAGAACAATTCCGTTATGTCAGAAAGTAAATCAATCAAAAAGTTAGGAATCAATACAACTTTCACTCTCCTAAAGAGAAATATATGCAAGCTTCATCCCATAGGTCAGGTAATATTTTCCAATCATCACACAACCTAGTTTATGTAAGATATCAAGGGTCTTTTCAGGCATGTAATGGGGATGAGGGTAAATGTATGTTCAATTTGGCTTAGTGACTTCACCTTTTCAATTCATTGAGGTATTCATATTCACCTCTTCTCCAGTTCTTTTCATTATTTTCACTTGGAGACTCAAACTTCAATTTTTCATTCCATTCCTTTTATTTCATCACATTTTCTTTTTCATTTCAATTTTTAAACATTTGCTCATTATTTTTATAAGAAGGGGTTCCTTTTGTAACAAATTTCAAAGTTTAGTCTCACTTTTTTTTTCTTCTCCTTCCACTTGGCTTTCTTTCCTCCTTCCATTCCACACCCCCCAACTTAGGATTTTGGCCTGGGTTGTCTATTCAAACAAATCACTGCTTAAAAAAGAGTTTATGGGTGAGAATTTATGTACTATTTGGCTCAAGAGGCTTCAACAAGGTTGAAAACAATTGGTTTAGGCTCAAATGGTGCCAAAATGGTTGCACCTGTATTCACAAAAAGGTACGAACATTTGGGTTTCCTCTCAAAATTTGTGCCCGAGATAATTTCTTTCATTAACCAAAGCTAGATTATTAGACTAACAAGGAAAATTTTAGGATTCGACAAGCATTCTTTCAAGTAGGACCTCACCACACATGACACTTCAAACATAGTCATTTAGCACAACTCTACAAAATGAAAAAAGCTTGTGTGCGATGTTCATTGCAAGGCTCACATCAATACGCAACTAGTCAATATAAGAATCCAAAGATCATTTAAAAGAGAAGCAACACCGATTTCTTTTTTCAACATTCACACAAAACACATTTCTCATCATAAGTTGTCATGACCCAAAGTACACCCTAGACGTTACAGGGTGTATAAGACTTCTAGAGGCTCTACACAAGACACTTGACATACATTTACACAACATAATAGATAAAAACAAGAAATCTCATATGAAATAAAGAGTTTGACATTTGAAAAGTGGAAAATAACATACTCTTGACAAGCCATCTATTACATCAAAAGGAGGGGTTGGGACATAACCCGTACACCACGTGCAACATTCGAAATATAAAAAACATATGAAAGCAATAAAGGTGATATCATCCTTGGAGTATAAAGACTCACCAAGTATTCAAATCTATAATTTAATCCACTAGCCACGAACAACATAATATAAGAATTGAAAGAAAACTTAATTAATTTGATTAAAATTGAGTTGGAGAACTTGAGAAAAACTTGGAGCTCAATGGGTGAATGAAATTATGGATGAAACCCTACATACTTTGAGGATCAAAGCCCAAAAGAAATGTGAACAAGGAGACTTGACTTGAAAACCCTAGCCTTTTTACTTTGACCTTGGGATTGAATTTGAGGGGATGAACTTGGATTGAGTTAGGGAATCAGGGAATGAAAGAGTTGGCGAAATTTTAGGAGTAGAAAGGTAGTTATATGACATAGAATTAGGCTCAAAACAACATAATATAAGCATTAATTGCATAGTAAAAGACCCAAATACCCTTAAGAAATAAATGTCGAAGAGTCTTATGGTTCGTCGAAGCCTCTACAGACCTGTACTAGTCAACCGTAGAACAAACTTCAGAAACCTAACTTTCACCTTACTCCCCACGAAACCTTTCTACGGTTTGTCCAACTTCCTACGGTCCATAGACCCCATCCGTAGAACTCAACTTTTAGTCTAAAATTTCATCAAGTCTGATCCCTTTCTATGAGACCCATCCTACAACCCATAAACCAAATGACAACCCATCAAATCATTATGTGGAACTGAGATCCTGAATGAAATTCCCGAATCCCTTCAAGGAAACCTACATAGGGCTCGTAAACCTTACTACGGTTCATCTTGTTCATATGTAGGTCAAACTTCAGAAACTTAAAATTCAAAATCCCAACTCTAGGTTCTACTGTTCAGTTTCAACAACTTGTAGGACTTTCTACGGTCTGTAGGTTGGAATCGTAGACCACTGCTTCAGGGGAAATTATGCATTTTTCATTTCTTTTGACTTTTCAATTTCCTAGGTGCCATAATTTCTCCCCATTGGGAACATTCGTCCTCAAATGGAACTAAAACTAGCATGAATAGAGTAGGAGAGAAACTAACAATGCATCATGAATGTAAATTTTCATTAAAATGCCAATAAACATGTAGAATCACTCCAACCTAAGTCATAACATCAAAAAACAAGTTTTATGAACATGCATGCATTTGGAAACACGAGAGTGACTAAAACGCATGAATCCAAAAGAATAAATCATGAGAAGCTAATACCTTAATCTAGAGTAGGAGCGGAGGGAAAAAGATGAGGATACAGAGACATCATATCAGCTTTGGCCTACCAAGTAGCACCTTCAATTAATTGATTTCTCTATAGAACCTTCATGGAAGCAACTTCCTTATTTCTCAACTTCCGAAGTTTCCGGTCTAAAATCTCAATTGGGACCTTTTCATAAGAAAGATTCTTCTTAACTACCAAACCTTATAAAGGAACAATAGATGTCGGGTATCCAACACACTTCTCTAACAAAGATACATGGAATACCAGATTTACCGATGCTAAATCATTTGGACACACAAGTTCATAAGCAATATTGTCAATACACATCAAAATTAGACATGGGCCCATATACTGGGGACTAAGCTAACCTTTTCTTTTTAAATCTCATTACATCTTTCATGGGTAAAATTTTCAAGTAGATCCAACCATCAACATCAAATTCTACTTCTCTTTTTCTAACATCCCAATAAGACTTTTGTCAACTTTAAGCCATTTTCAACCTCTCATGAATAAGTTGGTCCTTTTCCATAGCCTCATGCACCAACTTGGGCCCTATTAACGAAACTCACCAACCTCAAATCAACCAATAGGAAACCTTCACCTCCTACTATAGAGAGCCTCAAACGGTGCCATCCCAATGCTAAAATGATAGCTATTATTGTAACCAAATTCAATCAAAGGCAAATGAACATCCCAATTACCCTTGAAGTCAATCACATAAGCTCTTAACATGTAGTCGAAAGTATGACTGGTACGTTCGGCTTGTCCATCGGTCTGAGGATAAAAAGTCATGCTATGTTTCACTTGAGTACTAAGACCTTTCTGAAATGACTTCCAAAATTGGGATGTAAACTGAGTACCACGATCGGAGATAATGGAAAATGACACTCCATACAACTTTACCATCTCCCTAATATAAAGCTTGGCATAATCTTCTGATGAGAAAGAAGTCTTAACGGGAAGAAAGTGAGCCAACTTCATCATTCGGTCCACTATGACCCAAATTGAATCAAATTGTCAACGAGTGCAGGGTAAACCTGTAATGATGTCCATATCCAAATCTTCCCACTTCCATGTAGGAATGCTAATGTATTGAGATAGACCACCTGATTTTTTATTATCAACTTTGACTTGTTGACAATTCAGACATTTAGCCACAAATTCCGCAATATCATTTTTCATTACATCACCAATAGACTTTCTGCATATCACGGTACATGTTGGTTGCTCCCGGGTGAATAAAATACTGATAACTATGTGTAACTACTTGGAAAATGATAGGATGAACTAGAGCCTTGACGTTTGGGTTAGCATGACTTTAGGTGGATGTGTGGACTGTTTTAGAACATAAATGGATCATGGTGGAAGCCTAGGGTGCAAGCAAGGGCCTAGGCTAGCATGATAGCGTGATAGAGGCCTAGTTCCTAGAGGGAATGTTTGGTGACGGGTTGTTGATCGCCCAAGGGATTGAGCGAGTCGCCCTTATTCCCTATGGTCGCCTAGTGGACTGCCTCTTTGGCCTAGCTACTGGACCAAAGGGCGGGCTAAATGGCAGCTCGCCAAGCTGGTCGGCGTGTCGCCCTTCTCCCCTCCAATCGCCCTATGAACAGCCCCATTTAGTGAGCTACTAGAACAAAGGGCGGAAAAGAGTGCACTTGGCGAATCTCCTAGTGCAGTTGGCGAGCCCTAGTGTCCCAAGGGCGAACTAAGACGGAAAGGGGCAAAAACTTTTAAGTCAAAACTTTAAGGGTCCTTAGTTCTTTACCAAAATTGACCCTACACTATTCCATTCTTTTCCGAAGAAACTATATAATCATATTATGACCTAATTCCTTTCATTTTAAGCCCCTCTAAATAGAATTAAAATAAACCCATCTCCTCTCAAATTTTCTATCACTAGAAACCCTACATTAGAGAAGAAGAAGAAGAGAGCAATAGAGGCTACGGTTTGGTAATTTCAAGGTAGTTTCTTCTCAAATATCTTGTGGATTCTTCGGATTAAGGTACGATGGCTCTTTATCTAGGGCTATCTCTCACCCTAGAGTCCTATCAAAGTGTTTTTCAAAGCTTGCAAAACTTCAAAACTTAGATCTTTCACTCTTCAACATGGTTTTAAACTTTTGTTGTTTTAAATGGCTTTATTATGAAGTAATGTGGTTGTATTGATGTTGAATGGTAGTTTTATGAAAAACCCTCTAAAAGAACCCATGTTTTCCTAAAGTCTTCAATGGTGCCCTAAGAAGTGGGTTTGTGGATTGTTCAAGCATGTGATTATGAGATGCTTAAATTGAATGAGTTTATTGAAGTACTATGATTATGCATGCCTAATTATGAAGAATTGTTGGTATGTGGTGATGTATTGATTATGGCCTTGGAGGGCAAATTCATGATTTAGCTTATGTTGATATAGAAGTGTGATCCACTTATGGTGGAGGTGGTTACTTCCTATGTACATAATGGTAATTAAATTTATCAGAGTCTTCTTATTACCCTAATTGTGAAGAATAGATGCATGAATGTGATATGAAAAGTGTAAGTATGAACATGATATGAAGAATGTGTGTGTGGTCTATGCCTAGAATGCAAGTGTGCTAGTATTGAAAGGACATTCTCAATTATGCACTTATGAATTAAGATGTTTTCATCTGGAAGGTTTTCTTCCTTTTTAATGTATCTTGAATTGGTAGACTTAGGTTTCCTTTTATTGAAAGCATGTATGAAGTTATACGGTCATGAATGTTATGATGTGTTGATTTGAAAGGTTATTCTCAACTCTTCACTAAAGCATGTTAAGGGATTCTTATCTGAAAGGTTATTCTCATGTTTGAATCTATGAGCTATCCTCATGTTGGGAGAGGATGGATGGCCATAAGATAGTTGAGGTGGGGTATCTAGTAGCAATCCTTGGAGATGGATGCTCATACGTTAGTTGAGGCGGGGTTATCTAGTAACAATATCTATCCTCAAAGGACTTATGCAAGTTGGAATGAGATGGATACTCATACGTTAGTTGAGGCAAGGTTATCTAGTAACAATTTCTATCCCCAAAGGACTTATGCAAGTTGGAATGAGATGGATACCCATATGTTAGTTGAGGCGGGATTATCTAGTAACAATATATCTTCCTTAATGAACAAATGACATGAAATACTCTATGGGAATGAAGGCTAAGCACCGAGAGGTCATTGAGTTGGATGGATGCTCTCACGATAGTTTAGGCGGGGTATCTAGTAGCAATCCCTTGTGCAGGATGCCTATACGTTAGTTGAGGCGGGGTGTCATGTAGCAAGCTATTTGTCCCTTAACTATGTGCCCACATAGGATAGCTAGTGGATCCATTAGGCTAACCACCAATCGACCCTAGGTAAGTTGATCACCTTTGTACGGTGTAGGGTTACATGACACCAGATTCTATGATTTAGTTCTCATAGTCTATGTCGGTTAAATGCTTATTCCCATCATGTGAGGTACCCATTATGGTTTCTTGAGAAGTTCTATGACGTGTGGGTAGTAGTATGGGATGCTATCCATGCATTTGCACGAGTAGGCTTCAAGAGGGCTATAGTGAGAATCTCTACTTCCTAATGAAAGAATATGTTCTAAATGAACAAATGAAGCAAGTTGCCTTTATGTCTACATGAATTGATGTATGTATCACATGTCTATATGAAATGATGCATGTTTTCCATGATATGATGCATGTCGTAGTTGACTAAAAGATATGAAGCATGTTTCACTTGAGTTAGTGATATGAGTTGTTTAGCATGATATGTTGAAATGTAAGGAGTCTTATCTATGGTGGCCTAGAGGAACACTTAGGTGTGGTGTGAAGAGGTAGTATGGGATGCCACTTCATATCTTAGTTAAGTGTGTCTTAGGGCTATTATAGATAGGGACCCTAAGATAATTGAGATGCCTTGCTTGATGTATATGTTCTTGTATTGTGTCTTGACATTGAAGGAGCATGAGGAGAATGGTAAGTTCACCTTTGGTGGAAATGTGATGATAATGA
>JAJOOD010001698.1:0-25012 GCA_029582525.1 Solanum tacnaense | reverse complement strand
GTCCCCATATACTTTTGAAGAAATGAACTTCAACTTTACTCTTTACTGAACTCAAAACTTAAGTCTTAAAACAAGGTTAAAATGTTTGCAAAAGACTTTTAGAAAATTTTATGAACTTCTCTTAACTTGACACTTGACTTCTCTTGACTTTCATCTTAATTGCTCTTGACTTGACTCTTAACTAGTCCATGAATTGAATTATGGATTCAAGGATTTTGATCTGTGATTGGAAAGATCTCATGATGTTTAGGAATGATTTTAGATAGCTAAACATGAGTAAAGTTCACGAAATCACCATCTTGAAACAAGTCCGCGACATAGAGATGTTTCTAAATGAATGGTCGCGAAATTAAATTTTGAGACAGAGGAGTCCGCGTCTTCTTTGCAACGCGGAGAGAAAATTTTCACCATGAAGGAACAGGTCCGCGTCATGTTCCTTGTCCGACTTGTTCCTTCTTCATTTTCCAGCCCCAATTCGCCTAAGCTCGACTATTATTCTCAAATTCATTTTAGATTCAGATACCCAACATATGTACTCAAGAACCTAACTCAAAACAACTCTAAAACTCAACGTAAAGATCTCAGAAACTCCTCAATTCAACCCAATTCAAGAACGACATTCAAATTCAAGAATACCTATCAAGAACATCAACTTTCAAACTCTTTTAGGACGAATTTCGCTGAAATAAACATGCTTGGCGTGTGGGTGAACGAAACCAATGCTATGAAAGACTCACATACCTTATAGGGATCACCCCCGACGAAATCCACATGCTAAACTAGACGAACTTGACGAATTCCTTGCTTCTATTTCTCTTTTCTCCTCTTCTCTAAAACCCTAACTCTTTTCCAGAAGCGTAAAACTGGACAAGTTCAGTTTAGACCCTTAATTAATTCACTAAAACAAATTTAATTAATTGGATAAGGAAAAGACTGAATTACCCTTCAAAAATCCGAATTGGACATTTTCTTATTTTAACAACCTAAATTCCAATGAGAGTATCTCACTCATACGAACTCGGATTCGCGATATCTTGGCGGCGTTGGAAAGATCGTTCCAAGAGCTTTCTAACCATATCTAGAAGTACACCTAACTCATTCTGATGTCCATTTCAAGTTGACCAAAAACTCACATTTTTCCTAACTTAAGTAAATTTCCAGATTTTCATTCCTTCCAAAAGATGACTATTTCAAATTCTTAGCTTCTTCCTAGCTATTTCAAATTGCTAGATGTTACAAGTTAGGTGGCCAATGAGATATCAAATGAAATATCTTTGAGTCCTTTTTCCAACGCCACCGAGTTTGCTATATTCTGAGTTCGGATGAAAGAGATATGCCCGTTTGAGTTTAGCCTGTTCAGTTAAGGAAATTCATCTGAATTAACCCCGCTAAGTTTTCACGTTTTTGTTACCCCAAATAGGGGTCTAAACTGATTTAGATCAGTTCTCACAATTTCTAAACACGCTTAGGGTTTTAGATAGAAGTGCAAGAGGAGGAAAATGAGAAGTTCAAGCATTCATTCAAGTTTCTTGTGATTGTTGAGGAGTTTCGCCAAGGATTTGATCCTTAGGAGGTATGTAAGTTCTCATAGTGTTGGGTTCGTTCATCCACACGCCAATCATGTGATTTTTATCCTAATTTTGTTCTTGAGGTTAAATGATTTGAGTTCTTAAGGTTTTGTGCTTCGTTCTTTGATAATGAAGTTCTTGTTGAGTTCTTGAGGTGAGAGTTGCGAATGAGTTTTGTTCTTTGTGGGTTTTGGTGTAGATTTCATTGTAATTATGTCGGGTCTAAGAATCCAAAAGAGTTTGAGGGAAATCGTTCGATTGTAGGGGAGTTAGACATGAAATTTGAGCAAGCAAATTCGTCAAAATCTGGGCATAGGGGTGGGGCGCCACGCCACTCAGTGCTCCCCAAACAACTTTTAGTAATTTGGGGCGTGGTGCACCGTGCCACTCAGTGCGCCCCAAACCACCTTCAATAGTTTAGGGATCGGCACCCAGCGCCACTCAGTGTGTCAGGGTCGCCAGGTCCCCTACCCATCCGACCTTCTTTCTGTGTGAGTTCCCTCGAATTGTACCTATGTTTTCTACTTGATATCCACACTTAAAATCTTCATTAATCCTTGAGAGATCATGCATATCCAAGTCATAAATCTTGAATGCATAATTCAAATTCAAGGTAGAGTTGCTCCTATATAAACTACTGGGAAGGTCATAGCTAAGAAGTCGAGACCTAACAAAAGAAGTAAACCTAAAGTGTTGCAAAAGACTAGGATGAGAAACAAAATGGAATGTACCGGATTTTTAGCACGTACAACCATCAAACCAGAGATCAAAGCAGGACTCGACAAAACGTAAAGTATCATAGTACGTCGTCCAACTTCACTTGCCTCTATGGGAGGCTCGCTCTGGGAAGGTTCAAATCACTTACAATACACGGGCTCTACAGAGGAAAGGGTTGGGTCAGGAGCGTTTTCAATATGATTCTTTTCCTGAGAGTAAAGTTTGAGGAAGTTCTTCGAGTCATTTTGAGAAGTATTTTACAACCTTTTAAAACTTGTTTTAAGACTTGAGTACTTGAGTATGAGGATGAGGAGAGTTGAGTTTTATTTTTCAAAATGAATATATGGGAAGTTCCCAAGAGTAAATACTTTTACATTCAAAATGAGAGGAAACCTTGATTTCCAAATGAGTTCATGAAGAGTTTTGAGCACTATCTCTTTTAAGAGAATATTTTGAGTAATAATATCAAAGTTGAGGATGAGGAAATGTTTTTAAGCATATAAGCATGAGTTATATTATTGGAATTAGTATTGAGCACCGATATGGGGACGCGTTCAGACAACTCAAAGTCCTCACCATGTATGCCAACATGGGTAAAGGGTCATACTTTTTAGATGATTTCTTATTGTTTTTAATCATAGCTTAGTGGATCCACTTAGTTGAGGATGTCTTATACTCCGGCAAGGTATAGGACAATTCTGGCAGCGTGGGCGAGACGTTGTATCATCGCATAACTCATAGTGATGGTTGTCGGTTAGAGAATCTCCCAAATAAGAGTAAAGAGTTCTTATTGTATTTTTAAATACATTTAGTTGTTATTTATTGTTTTAAAAGATTTCTTTATAATGCATCCTTATTGTTGCTTTTCTATTAAACTGAGTTTAGTATTTTCGAGTTTGAGTATCTTTGAGTTTCCTTAAGTATCCTTGAGTTGAGATGAGGTGAGTATATTCTTCCTTCTTATTAGTTCAAGCTTATGTTTGTGCTTTAGAATTCCCCTTGCATGCTCGTACATTCCATGTACTGACGTCATTTGGTCTGCATCTTTCATGATGCAGATACAGGTAACTAGAGTCATCAACAGGCGCTCTATTGATACCACTTGCAGTCCCAGAGTTTGATTGGTAAGCCTCACTGCTTTTCGGAGGGCTCCACACTTTGCTTTTATTCTCATTTTGTTAGGATGATTGGGGGTCTTGTCCCGACATTCATCGTAGTACTTAGAGGCTTCATAGACAGTAGTGTTTTGAGGAGTCTTTTCATTTCCATTGTTAAATGTTTAAGACTTGAGTTGCCTCTTTTGGCTAGTTAAATGTTTTCTTTAAAATATTCTGAGTTATGTATTTGAGACATTGAGTTAAATCTCTACTTTTGGGTTCATCTATTGTTGAGTAAGTCTTTCGCTAAGTATTGAGCCACGCCAAGGGTTTGTTTGGGGACCATCAATGGTTCTCGAGTGTCAGACGCGTTCATGGTGTAGGCTCGAGGTGTGACACAACAGATTGTTTTTTGTATCTCTTTGTTTCTTTTTCTTTTTTTTGGTTCTCAATACAATATTTAGTATCCGTATTAAGGATGGAGGAATCTCAATCACTCATTCATGACAAAAATAATTAGACTTTTATACACATTGATAACATGATTATGATGATCTGATCGGAGTAAAAAAGTTTGACTATAAAAGAATCGATTTTTAGTACAGCATTTATTACTATTTTATTTTAGTTCTTTTCAATTACTTTGGATTATTTCAAGGAAAAACTAATGACAAAATATTATTCTTTGGATCTCTTTTTTTCTTTTTTTCTTTTTTGGTTTTCAATATGATATTTAGTATCTCGGTTAAGGATGGATGAATCTCAATCACTCCATCATAATTTATGAAAGAACATTGAAAAAATTCAAGCATATTTCTCTAGTTTTTTATTTTAGTACATTTTCTTAAACAATGGATTTATCATTTGTAATTTTCTTAATTTAGTTGATAAGAAAATAAAATTAGAGCGAAAATTCAATGTGTCAATCTTAAAAGAATCGAGTTTTAGTACAACATTTATTACTATTTTATTTTAGTTCTTTTCAACTACTTTGGATTATTTCAAAGAAAAACTAATGACAAAATATTATTCTTTGCATCTCTTTTTTTCTTTTTTCTTTTTTGGTTTTCAATATGATATTTAGTATCTCTGTTAAGAATGGAGGAATCTCAATCACTCCATCATAATTTATGAAAGAACATTGAAAAAATTCAAGCATATTTCTCTAGTTTTTTATTTTAGTACATTTTCTTAAACAATGGATTTATCATTTGTAATTTTCTTAATTTAATTGATAAGAAAATAAATTTAGAGCGAAAATTCAATGTGTCAATCTTAAAAGTTGTTGCCAAATATAGTTAAACTTTGTAATTACCATTTAGTTCATTATCTTCCTCTAATTGTTAGTTTGGTGTGTGTTTATATATACGGGTAATATTTTTATTAAATTTTTTAAAATTATATTTATATTTCTCTAGAAAATATACTCAAGAAATCTATTTTATCATTACTTTTCTATCACTTTTATGTCTTTTTTTTTAATAAAAAAAATTACTTTCTAAAATAATTTAACTATCATCATCACTTACTTTTTTCAAAAGAATTCTCTTTTTAAAAATTTTAAATGTCACTATTACATATCTATCACTTTCGTGTCATTTCAAAATTTCGCCAATACTTGAGAAATCTTTTCTTCATCAATAATCTTCCATATTTTTATCTTTCCGACTATTTCTTTTCTTTTCAAGAACTCTTTCGTTTTTATCACATCTCTTTTACTCCATCTGATCTATTTTTGTTGTCCTATTTACTAAAAGTAGTAGTTCAGAATAATTATTATTTTTGAAAATCAAGATATAATTAATTATTTTCTTCTACATTTATCTTTACTCAATATATATGGTGAAAATAGAGTACTATTAATTTGATCTATTAAATTATAAAAATAATTTAGTCAAATTATTTTTTGGTTATTATTTTTTAAAAAGGTGCAAAGAAAAATATGATAAGTAAAATACATCGGGGTTACATTTTTCCTGCTAAAAATTCCCTTAGTCACTTAATTATGACAAAAAAATCCAACAGCTTTACATGCACATATACCTCTAATTCCCTGAAGAGCTTCTTATAGGAAAATCTTATTGTAACGATCCGATTCGTTATTACACTAAATATATGTGGTAAATATGTAAGAGTTTTAATTTTTAATTTTCTTTCAATATGAATTGACCCCGAGATATCAATTGCTTTGTTTATTGTAACACGTCAAATCGATTCAATCATAATTTGATATTTTATAGGTTTTAAGATAAATTCTTTAGTATAGGAGTGAATTAGATGTGAACTAAGGTCATATGAAATCCCTAGCATAAAGTTGAGTTGAAAATGTTCTTACCAATTGAGTTATTGTATAAGTTTTTACTGGAATCAACTTTAAATGAACATGCCTCTTAGAATATTAGGTTTAAGAAATTATGGAAAAACCTATGTGAAGGTGTATTATCCCCTAGAATAGCTTCTAGATTGTAAACCAATACTTTCTAGCATGAAATTGTTATTCTAAAACATCAATTGTGGTGGTTGTGAATCTTTAGTACAACAAAAATGGACCTTTAGCATAAAAATTGCTTTAGGGGTAATTGGAGTGAAAACTTCATTTATTGAGATAATGTGAGTATTGTAGAAGTAAATAATGATTGATTGACCCTTGGGTAATGTTATAGACTATGAATAAGGTTAGAATCAGTGAGTTTGAATTTCTACAGCATTTAATTAAAGATTAAATGTTTAATTACCCTTATAATTATATGTTTATTTATCACGATTCAACCCGTCGTGAGAGGCATCCACACTAAGCCTTTGATAGGAGAACCAATTATCTACTAATACGCAGTCAACTAAACAACTAGAAGCAACAATTTTTCAATTAAAACAAGTTTCATAACTAAAAACCATTATCATAAAATATTTACGGAAATAACCCCCTAAATTTGAAAGTCGTGTACCAAAACATCTACGTAGCCTAGAATACGGGGATACACCCCAAGGCAAAAGAACTCTAAGTCCAAAGAATGGACTAGAGCAAAAAAATGAACCCATAGCAGCCCAGAAGATGAAGCTCACCTTTGGATTCAGAAAGCGTGAGACTCATAACCGAGGTCATGTAGCAACCGCCAAAATATGCTCTTTACTCAATAAAAAAAAGAGCAAGTGCAGTATCAATACACAATATTCACAGTGAACTGATTGAATCATCGATCCACTCCAATTATACAAAATATGAAGAGGAAACTGAAAGTTAGTAAACAAAACAATATGCAAATATAGTCAGAGTTGGTAACATAAACATGACTCCGATATATGTACCAGACGTAGAACCCGAGTCAACCAAGAGATATTTTGTATCTGATATGATATTCGAGCCAATCGATAATATGTATCAGCGTGGTACCCCAACCAATCAAAATCACATATCACGCAATTACAATGAATACAATCAACTTATAAAACACAATGAAATAGGAAAAGTTCATTGCATGAGATTGACAACAAGATATCATTTCAGTTTGATCTCTTTCCAACTCCCTAACATTATACAAGTATTACTGGCGGAATAGTTAAGATACACATATAACGTAAACGGAAAATAATTCAACTATCACCTACCTCGAATCAAGTCTAAAAGCTCTACTGAACCTGGTCTTTCCCTTGTTATGAAGCCTAGCTTGTTCTGGTCTATAAACAACAATGTAACACAAAATCATGTCAAAATGGCCTAAATATATCCAGATTATATCTTAATCCCAAACCTCAGGCCAATCTTATGATTATTCCACTCAAACCAGGATTTTACACCATTAAGTCAAATCAAATCTCCCTTAAGGTCACCACCACTAATTTTAAGGCCTAAGAATCGAATTACTAAGTTAGGGGGAGTAATTTACTTCTCTTTACAAATGATTTTGATGGGAAAATGAAGTAAACTGCTTTAGGTCGCGACTGCTCTTCCAAAAAAAACGTTCTTGAATGATAATGGGCGATTTTGAGAAATTTTCTGCATTATTCGCGACTTACCTCGCCAAATACCCACTATAACGCAAATTAATTCACCTGCTGTAGTGGCAAGCACGGGACAAAAACTCAGAAATCCTCCCAAAATTATCTATTTTGTAACACACCTTCAATCTTTGACATTTCAAACAAATCCCTTCACGCCATGTTCAATATCGGGAGTTCTATTCTCCCGAATTCAGTTCCAAAAATTCCTATGAACTCCCTAATGTCTTAGCAACAAGGAAAACAAACTATACTTGACGTTTCACCCAATCATTTGTCTGAATTTCCCTAGACCTCATTTTGCTTATAATTCTTCCAAGACTAGCCTAGCATAAAAAAATTCAACTCTTCAAATAGAAAGTTTTCTCACTCACTTTCTTTTACAATTAGCTCACACATAAAGACCGAAAGGATCACTACATTATTAGATGTTGAACATTCAGAAGTGTAAAGGAAAGAAAAATGTATCCATGGAGAATCTTGCTTATTTCAAGGTCTCCTATCGAGATATATAGGTTATGATTTATGAGTAGTAGAGTGTGGTTAGAAAATGTGTACCATAATATAGATTTGATGGGAGGATCATGATTAGGCCTACGGACATGGTGTTTTGATGAATAAAACATGGAATATAAGTAAAAAAGATCAAATTGTGTATTAATAAGTTATTGTATGAATCCCTTGATGGGTGTTTTGTGTTAGTGTGACTTACTTGATGTATTACAAGGTGATAATGTGAATGTGACTTACTTACTTCATAGTGTTCTCATGGAAGTGTGATATTCCTTTTTAGTTATTACTAGGATATTGATCACGATAAGGTGAGGGGTACTTTCCTTGTGTTAATTGGAGTTTAGACGTGACTTAGATTCATGTAAGCTCTTAAGTTGAATGTTTGTTGATTATTCTTTCGACAAGATTGTAATTAATGACATACTTGTCACTACAAGAAAAAGGCTTATTAATAAGGATGAAGATTTAGGGATGGGTTTCAAATCTGGTCCCTACAAGTATATTTATAGGAATGAGATTATTTTATGATCCCTAATTCATATCTTTTATTTTCTAAATAAATAAAGTCCCTAAATAATAATAATATCCGGTCTCTATCAATTACAAATCAGCATGAGGGACATAGAGGCACAAATCAAAAATAACTTTAACCTAATAATATCCGGTCTCTAATAATCACAAATTTGAGTATTTATTATATGGATTTTATATTTCTTGCTATGTGTTTTTTTAAACCGTTCATGACTGTAAAATTAATAGTGAAATGTTAATACATTTTATTTGTAATTGATTACGAGTTATGAATATTTATACGTATATACGCAAGCATGACATTGTTGATGATTTTATTTATGTTGTGTGTGATTAGATATATATTGGAAATTGTATCATTCTTTAGATATGTTTAGACCAGAAAAATGGCCCCTAAAAATTCTTTTAAGGACCGGAATTCTTATGGTCGCAAAAAAACTTTTTAGGGACCAGTGATTCAATTCCGTCGTTATTGACCTTTAGCGGTGAAGCGATTGACTTTTATGGACCATATTTGGATTTTAAGGGACTAGTTTTTCCTTGCCTAATAAACAGTTTTCTTGTAGTGTGATGCTTATGATTGCATGAGTTATCCCTTGATGAAATTATTGATTTTCTTGTATTGCAAGTATACTTATAATTGTGGTATAATGATGAGTTATATGTGTGGGAATGGTAAGGATATCATGATGCATGGATATTATATTTATTATTAATTATTCGAGGATTGGGCGCCACGGTGATACGATTTGATGAGTCACTTAGAGCTGATGTGAGCTTCTGAACGAGCGGTTATATATATCAAAGGATCGGTTACCATGTTGATATGATACATGAATGAAGTTGGTCCCCTGCAAGTCATGGATATTGGGTACAAGTAAGACACTTAGCTAGTGTGTATACAAATGAAAGAGTGTGATACAATGATCGATAGTGTGTCTGATGACATTGATGTGCATATGTTTCAGTATATTGGATGATTGCTTCAATTGTTGAGTCTTGTATAACTTTTGAAAAATAACTTTAAAAGGCTAGTTAGACACTAGAAAAACTAGAGAAAAGGCTATTCTCGATATCACTCAAGAAGAGAAGTGTTACATGGCTGTAGGTCAGTTCAGGTTTTGAGGATAATTAGTGTTAGTTTCATTATCATTGTACTTTGTGCCTTTTGGATGAGTGGTCTCGGGTCCAACCAAACCACGGGGATCCCTCCTTACTGTAGGGGTGGAGCTACTGTAGCGGAAGGGGGTTCGGCCGAACCCACTATTTTTCCCGTAGATCTTATATTTGTATTAAAATATGAATTACAATGTATATATATATATATTTCCTGCGAACCCATAATCACATGGAAGCGTTTGGCCCAGTGGTAACTGTGCACCTTGCTAGATTGCTCACCCCCATGGAATGGGTTCGAATCTCGGTAGGCACACTAATTTTTTAGATTAATTTCTAAACGCATGTTTATATAAAAAAAAAAAAATAGATTATCGTACTCTAAAACTACAATATCTGACTGTTGATTTCTACTCACATTCAAAAAGTTGAACTCAATTTTTTTTCTCCAAAAGTTAGGGTTCTAACTTTTATTATTGATTTAATTGCCGCTATCCAACATCTAGCCTCCGGTGTGTACTCTTGTCTCTCCCTTTTCTTTTTTTTTCCTTATTTGTTTTTAGTGAATTAAATACTTGCATTTGTTCATTAATTTGATAATTGTTGCTTTAGTTAAGATTGTTGTTCTTTTCAAAAATTTAGAACTCATTGACATAGAATCCTGGCTCCGCCTCCCGCCCTTCTCCCTAACCATGATTCCGCGCATTGAGATTAGCACTAGCCTAACAAAGAGATCCAATTTTTACCCCATACACAAGGATTGGCTCTTCCCATTCTATAATTGTTACAAACATACAATTTGGTTGCATTATAGTTTCCTTTACAACCTCCAACTATATTTTTATGGATTGGGACTAGAAATTTGTCCTTGCTAGGGAGTTTGAAAGGACATATAAGTCAACCATCCAATTGTATTGAATTCTTTTGTAAAAAAAAAACACAGATAATTGACTGATGAGTGATGATTTAGGGCCCAATATTATAGAGTCAAAGAATGACCAAAATGACTTTTTTCTCATAAATTTTTGTACCTAATTACTTAAAGTCTGTAACCATTGACCAACTTTTCTATCAAGTTGTCTATATAAAATTAAGGGAAACTTTCATATAAAGTCACTCAAAAATAGCTTAATTATGCTACATAATTAAAGTTTGTTAATTGTGATTCGTAGCTACATGTTATAGGGAGGAGAGTGGCGAGCGAGATTGGGAGAGGGAGGAGAGAGGCGAGTGAGAGAGAGAAGAGAGTGGGAGAGAGGTGAATTGTATATGTATATCGGTTAGATAATTGTATATATGTAACTGGTATGCATATGTATTTGTATATCTGGAGAGCGAAATTGGAGAGGGAGGAGAGAGGCGAGCGAGATTGGGAGAGGGAGGAGAGAGGCGATCAAGAGAGGACAATAATTTGTATAATTTGCATCTCGTTGGTATAATTTGCGGGTACGTTTGTATAATTCGTGTGATTTGGTATAATTGAGTAATATAAAGTCTGAAATTATACAAATATGATAAAACTTGAAATAACAAATTGATACAAACATAAAGATATGAACTTTAAATAGTTATACAAATTATATTATACAAATTACATTATATAAATTATATTATACAAAATCCGAAAACTACACACTTATACAAAATTTAAAAAGTTATACACAAAAAGATTGAATGCATATGGTGATAAAATTGAAAAACCAAAGGAAATCATCATCATATACAGATACAAATCATCATATACAAATCAAACGAAAAATTGTTAGTTGCAAATTATACAATGTGGTGAATTATACAAATGTAACTAATTATACAAAATTGAAGTCAGCTCACGTAATTAATGATTAATGTTAGTCGCGAGTGATAATTATAGCAAATTATAGCTATAATGACTAATTAAATAGTATAAGTTTGTTTAACCGCGTAATTTTCCCTAAAATTAAATCTTTGAATTGATTGTTCATTTAGAACTGCTTCTTAATCGTACATGCAAGACCAAGTTTATCCATATACAATGACTGGAATATCAACACAATAAAGAAGCAATTACTTCCGAATGCACAAGTAGACAAAATTGTGGTTGTAAATTTATTTTTTGGTTACCAATCAATGTCGATAATCTATAAGTCCAATTAAATTCAGGTTTGCACCAGAAAAATTCATATGAAGGGCAAAACGCTCTTTAACAAAGGCGACTAGATACTCAAAAAGACTTCGACTTACAGAGATCTTTGATTAAGAATAACATAATACTTACCACTCCACCGCAAAATACTCTCGCTGGTTTGTTGTAAATAATTTAATATAGCCAAATCTTCTACTTGTACATTATTTCATTAATTGTCAATCCCACTTGTGCATGAAGATTGGTTCTTATTCATTTATTTTGGTTGTCAATTTATAAAGCGATAATATACAATGAAGTGCCTTGATTTTTGTCGATATCGGTATCCAATAAAATCCCATTATAATATGATGGTTCTTCATTACCCGACGATTTGATCGATGATTCAAGTAACTCAATTTTCAATTATTCCTCCATTTATTTTTACTCGTCAAGTATACTTTTCGTGTCATGTCCAAAAATTGAAATGGGACGTGATTGACACCAGAGTCTAATTGTAAATCGTGATAGTTATGGATTTAAAGCATTCCTTCAACTGTGTGTTCCTCAACCTACATGTGGTTTGAATATAACAGTTATTGGTTCAAATCGCGTTTTCATTTTTAAGAAAAATAAAATACTATATAAGGGATCATTTCGTATAAGAGTGATGTTAAATAGAATATATGGTAATGTTGATTTTAGTTATGATGACATTAGTTATGTTAAGATTATTCATTATGCATTGTCTGATTTGGCGTTTTAAATATAAAATGCATTGCATAATTATTATTATTTTTAAAATATTTATTTTTAAAAATACCCTCCACAAATATGATGAAAATGATATGAAAAATATTGAGAGTTAAGTGTATCTTTAACTATGATGATGCATGTATTGTACACTGAAATCTTTGGATTATGTGTTAATTTGATTTAAAAAAAAAAAAAAGTCCAACATGTATAAACTAATAAAATCTTTGGATTCATTGTACACTGAAAACTAATTCTAATTAATCTATTATACTTGGATTATGTATTAATTTGATTAATTTTTTTTTAAAAAAAGTCCAACATGTATAAACTAATAAAATCTTTGGATTCATTGTACACTGAAAACTACTTCTAATTAATCTATTATACAATTCCGATTGGAACATCAACACAATAATGAAATAATTACACCTTAATGCACTGGAGACCGTTGAAATTTTGTTGTACTGTTGCAAGTATTTTTATTTTAATTATCAATCCAAAAAATTATTTCATTTTGTACATTATTTCATTAATTATCAATCCAAAAAAAATAAAATGATATTCTAGCTTTCCACTTGTGCATGAATATAGTACGGGTCTTTTTTTTTCTATTATTTGAGAGATTTTGGTTCTTATTCATTTTATTTTGATTTTCAGTCAAAGCGACAATACACAATAATGTGCTTGATTTTTGTCGATTCCGTATTCAATGAAATTATTCCATATATAATATGATTGGTTATTCATCATTCGACATAGGGGCATCAAAAATGATCCCAACTATAGGTAACCAGCCCATAATTTTAAGGGTTGGGCTCAAGATAATTTACATTGGGTTCAATCTCAACCCATCAAATCTTAACGAATTTTAAGAGAATCTTCAATTGAGCCCAATTTAATCTCCAATTTCAATCCGTTTTAAGACTCTTTATTTTCATTGATGTAATGTATGTTACTATATTGAAGGTATGAATTACTATCTATGTTATATCTTTTAGGATTTATCTGTCCATTTATAACTTCTTTTTTAAAATTTTCTTTAGTTGAAATTCAAATTGTGGTTATAAAACTTAAATAACAATATATAAAAATTATTGAGATTACGCGGGTCAAGACCCAACCCGCTTTTAAGCCCATTTGAGCACAAAGTAAACTTGGGCTAGTCAGAACCCAACCCAATTTCTATTTCAACCCATTTTAATATCTCTAATTTCAACCCAACCCACTCATTTGACACCTCTAATTCGACATATTGAGGTAGTACAAAAGAAGAAAGGAGTTGAGTTAAAAGAAGAGAAAGATCAGAAGTGAAGTCACATATTCAAGAAGTTAGTTAGGAGTTAGTTAGACAATTAGTTAAGTTAGTTAACGTTAGTTGTCATAAAAAGGTGTATAAATACAACCTAATTCATTGTAATATTCACTTCTTGGAATAAGATACAATCTTCATCTTCTTCAATTATATATTTTTGTGCGTCTGATGAATATCTTCGTGGTATCAGAGCAGTTGATCGAAGTCTGAGTAAATCATATGCATATCTGTATATTCATCTGAAGTTTTGAAGATTAGAATCTAAGAAAAATTGTTACGCTTCTGCAAATCAAATCGAAGAGGAAGAAAGATAGCAAACATGACTCAAAGGGTAAATGTTGGTCAAACTACTGAAGTTAGTAGTGATGGAAGTTCTGGAAATCCAAATCCCATACCAGCTATGTCGATGAGTCAAGGGGTAGATTACAATCATCCTCTGTTCTTGAGTCCTGCTGATATCAGTAGAGTAAATCTGATCTCATTCCAACTTATCGGCATTGAGAATTATGCGTTGTGGAGTAGGTCAATTAAATTGGCTTTACTTGGAAGAAATAATATTGGGTTAGTTGATGGATCTTGTAAAAATAAGAATGTAAGAGGTCAGTGGAAGAGGGTTAATGCCTTTGTTCTCTCGTGGCTTCTGAATTCTGTGTCTAAGAGTTTGTTAGGAGGTGTGGATTTTGCCACCTCAGCTCAAGGTCTTTCATATCATATGTGTCAGAATTGCTTGGAAATTATACAACCATCGAACCTTTTTTATCATGATTCGACCCATACCTCAGACCTAAGATTGGTAAGGAGGATGATGGTTTGTACTTGCTGTTAAAGAACCTGACACAAGATCAGTTAAAGCATCAATCATGTGTAGTGCCAGAAAAAAAGCTAGAGATACAACAATTATCAGAGAATGAAGTGGATATATGGCACAAAAGGGTAGGTCATGGGTCATCGCATATGTTGAGTAAAGTTTTTCGTGTTAACTCAGAAGTTGTTAGTAGAGTACCAAACAAATGTAGTGTATGCCCTTGTGCAAAACAAATCAGGAGTGCATTTCCAGTTAGTAGTATTAAAAGTAATCAATGCTTTGATTTGGTTCATTTGGATGTATAGGGTTCATACAAAAAGATAACCTTTGATGGTAATAGATTATTCCTTACAGTGATTGATGATTTCCCAAGGATGACCTGGTTATTTCTTTTGAAAAGTAAGTCAGATGTGTGTGTGGTTTTATCTTATTTTTTGTAGTATGTAAAGACACAGTTTGATAAAACAGTAAGAAAGGTAAGGTTAGACAATGGAACTGAATTTATGAACTCTGTATATGCTACTATGTTTAAAGAAAAAGGTATAATTCATCAGAGATCCTATCATTATACTCCACAACAGAAAGGAGTAGCTGAAAAGAAACATAGACACCTCTTAAAGGTAACTAGGGCCCTAAGGTTTCAAGGTCAAATTCCTTTAAAATATTGGGGTCAATGTGTTCTTGCAGCTGCTTACTTAATAAATAGAATGCCTAGCAGGATTCTAGGATGTAAGTCTCCATATGAAAGGATGTATAGTATTAAGCCAATGTTGTCTCATTTTAAAGTTTTAGGATGTTTGTGCTATGCTAAGTTTCTAACTGACAGTGATAAACTAACACCAAGATCAAAGGTTGCAGTACATATGGGGTACTCAGAAACACAGAAAGGCTACATTTTATTAGATTTGGCATCTAGTAATTTCTTTGTGAGTAGAGATATGATATTCATAGAGTCGATGTTTCCTTTCATGACTTCTTTATCACAAAAAGAGGTTGGTCCATTTATAAGTAGCATGGATAATGACATGCTAAATATGGAATGGAACTCAGAATATGACAACAAGGTTAACAGGAGTAATGGTCATCACAGGTGTTTACAAGAGACACAGTGTGGTCAAGAAATGGAAATTAATATGACTGGTAACACTGAGCAAGATACACTGCAAGGGCAACTAAAAGTCATGATATTCCTAGTGAAACACATCCAGTGGTAACTAGAAGGTCTACAAGAGGAGTGCATCCACCTGTGTGGATGAAAGACTTTGTGTCTTGTAATATCAGTAAAAGGGTTCAATATCCTATAGCTGACTTTGTTGCATACAACCACTTGTCTAAGCCTTACCAGGAGTTTGTTAATGCAACTTCTGTTCTAACAGAACCTAATACTTTTGTTGAGGCTAGTAAGGAGCCAAAGTGGGTAGAAGCAATGCAAGCTGAGATACAAGCTTTAGAGGAGAACAACACTTGGAAACTAGTTGAGTTACCTAAAGGGAAGTCTGCTATTGGATGCAAATGGATTTATAAGATTAAATACAAATCTACTAGAGAAGTAGAAAGGTTTAAGGCAAGGTTAGTGGCAAAGGGGTCTAGTCAACAGGAGGGAATAGACTATACAGAAACCTTTTCCCCTATGGTAAAAATGGTCATAGTAAGAACCATTCTAGCCTTAGTTGTGTTCAAGAGTTGGCATATTCATCAGATAGATGTATACAATGCATTTCTAAATGGTGAGTTAGAGGATGAAATTTACATGACTATGCCTCAGGGTTTTTCCAGCCAGGGAGAGAATAAGGTATGTAGACTGGAAAATCATTGTATGGGCTTAAACAAGCACCAAGACAATGGAATCACAAGTTTGCAGAAGTTCTTCAAAAGCTTAATTTCAAGCAAAACCAGCATGATCACTCCTTGTTTACAAAAAGGACCACTGAAGGAACTACAATAATTTTGGTGTATGTTGATGATATTTTGGTGACAGGAAGCAGTTTAAAGCTGGTAGAGGAGTAAAAAATATCACTACAACAAAGTTTTAAAATGAAGAATCTAGGAGAGTTAAAATGCTTTCTTGGGATAGAGTCAAACAATGGAGTAGTTATGCATCAAAGGAAATATGCACTTCATCTTATTTCTGAACTTGAATTGTCATGAGCAAAGCCTCTTGGAACTCATATGGATGTAAATATCAAGTTGACATCTAAACAATATGATGATCAAAATGGCAAAAATCAAGAAGATCCACTAACAGATCAAAGGGCTTATCAAAAGTTAATTGGGAAATTGTTATAGCTAAACATGACAAGGCCAGACATTTCATTCAGTGTTCAAACTTTGAGTCAATTCCTACATCAACCAAAAAATTCTCACATGGTTGTTGTACTTAGAGTTGTCAAATATATCAAAAGACAACTAGATCAAGGTATATTGCTATTTAGTAAGTTCAGTACTGAAAGAACAGCTTATTGTTATGCAGATTAGGCAGCACGCCCTCTTACAAGAAAGTATGTAACTGGCTATGTAATTAAGCTTGGAGAGTCAGTGATCTCTTGGAAGGCCAAGAAGCAAACCATTATCTCAAGAAGTTCAGCTGAAGCTGAGTTTAGAAGCTTAGCTTCCACTGTGGCAGAATTAGTGTGGATAGTAGGAATGTTGAAGGATTTAAAGGCTGAAATTCGATTACCAGTACAAGTGTATAATAATAGCAAATCTGCTATTCAATTGGCTTCCAACCTAATCTATCATGAGCGTACTAAACATATTGAGATAGACTGTCATTTCATCAGAGAAAAACTTCAACAAGGACTAGTTAAGGTGATTTATGTTTCAACACAAAATCAGCCTACAGATATACTAACCAAAGGTCTTAACAAGCCACAACATGATTATCTATTATCCAAGCTAGGAGTCTTAAACATATTGGCATCTCCTACCTTGAGGGGGAGTATTGAGGTAGTACAAAAGAAGAAAGGTGTTGAGTTAAAAGAAGAGAAAGACCAGAAGTGAAGTCACACATTCAAGAAGTTAGTTAGGAGTTAGTTGGACTGTTAGGTAAGTTAGTTAAAGTTAGTTGTCATAAGAAAGTGTATAAATACTACCTAATTCATTTTAATATTCACTTCTTGAAATAAGATACAATCTTCATCTTCTTCAATTCTATATTTTTATGTGTCTGCTGAATATATTCACGACCCTTTAATAATTGATGATTCAAGTAACTCAATTTTCAACTACTCTCTTTATTTTCTTTTACTTGTTGAATACTTGACATGCCCAAAATTTGGATGGACGTGATTGACGTCCAAGTAAACCTTGAACTAACTAACATGATAAATAATGTGTCACTTGAACGGGAAAAAGGAGGTTATTGAAATGGTAAATATTCTCCACCTCTGACTTTAATATTAAGTGTTTGAGATACCAAAGGATCAAAACATATGAAAACTTCTAAAGAGATGTTAAAAGAAATCACTTGAACTGTTTGATTTAACTAGAAAAGTCAACATAATTGATAACACTAAATAAGATGATCTGGTCTTTACAATCGTGAGCAACTATAATGTGAAAGGAGGAAAGTGTTAGAAATTTGAATCTTTCAAAAATGTTATAAGACTCAACAAAGGGAAACTAGCTATCCAAACATATCGTACAGTCTCCCAATTACAAGTGTGGCCCGCTACATATACATAAAAGATGATTTGTAACTTTCTTGGACAACTAAAAAAACAAAAAATAGTGATAGATAAAATATTATAGAATTTTCCTTCTATCATTGTCTCATTGTTCAAGCTCTCCGTACGTTACTCGGTACTTTCCATGTCTGAGCACCTCAACTTGTTAACTTCATAGATTTTTTTGGAGTACTTCCCCGAAAGTGGGAGGTTAAACATTCTCTGAGAACCTCCAAGATATTGGTTATTTAGAAAAATCTTTCAAGGGAAACTGTATCGTCCTAATCAATGAATTATGGCTTAATTAAATTCAAATTATTACTTAATCCTAACCCTAGCCCAAGTTCATAATCATACTATCTCAAATCATGGTTTTTCACATCATTAATTCAAGTCAAATTCTTCCCCTAAGAGTATCACCATAAATTCTAAGGCTTAAGAATCAATTTACGAGTTAGGGGAGTAATTAACTCAACTTTATCGAAGAGACTAGTGGCAAACTGAAGAAAACACCTTAGGTCGCCCTTTCTTTTCCCAAAATGAAGTTGCAGAATAATGAGCGATTTTGGGACTATTTCTGCATTAATTCTCGACTAACCCACTATAGCGGCCTCTCCATAGCAAGATCCCACCCGCTATAGCAGCTTGCACGAAGATAAAAACACAGAAATCTTCCTCAAAGTCGCCATTTCTAACACCCTCGAACCTTGACGTTCTAAGATAACTCTTCCATGCCAAATTTGATATTGGGAGTTTTACTCACCCGTATTCACTTCCAGAAAGTCTTATGGACTCCTTAAGGTCTTGATTAAAAGAAAATCCAACTCATGCTTATACATTATCCCTAATTCTTTTTCGTATATTTCTAGACCCCACCTTGCTCTAATTTCGTCTAAGATTGGTCTAGCCTAAAATTTTCAAGTTGCTATCCAAAAAAATTGACTCAATTCTTTCACCATTGATCTACCCATAATAACCGAAAAGGGTCATTACAGAACAATACAAAGCTAAGTGATCGAGCAACAAAAAATGTTAGGAAGTATAAAATTATTGTATTGATCCACCCATAGCAACTGAAAAGAATCATTACAGAATAATACAAAGCTAAGTGATCAAGAAACTCAGATATTTAGGAAGTATAAAAGTATTATTGTATTGATCTACCCATAATAATCGAAAAAAATTGTTACAAAACAATACAGAGCTAAGTGATCGAGGAAACAGATTGTTAGGAAGTATAAAATTACTATTGTATTTCAAAAGACCTTCACATCATACTTGCTCGCCTTAGTGGTAGAAGGTTCTTGGGATGTAAGCCCTTCATTTGGCTCAACCTCTAGCGGCACTTCCTGATTCTTGTGGGTGGAATTTCTGTTTTTTTCCATAGCCCTTATTGCCAGCATCTTGAGTGACGTTGGTTTGAGTGTTAGTAACGTTGATTTCACTACCTTTTGACATTTCCTTAGTTGTAACTTTGCTCTGATACCACGTTGTCACGTCCTTAGTCTTTTACTAAGTGCACGTGCGACACTTGACAACTTGCCCACGTTCTTGCACCACTTACTCATGATCTTGATATACCAAGCCAACCTAATATTGTAAGAATCACTAAGATAATGGAAGAGAGAGTACAAGAGAATTATTAGGAAGAATTGTGTAGAGAACTTTAATTGAGTTTTGCTTGATGATTTTACAAATGGATGCCTCTATAGTTATACTACTAACTTAGGGGCTAGTAGGTAAATAATAATTATCAAACAAGTCGCTACATATTTACGTTTAGGTTCCTTTTCTAGAACTCTCTACATAGCTATAATATTCCAGAGATCTTCTATGTAATTCTATAATTTTCCATGAAAAATATCTATATTTCTCTAGAATCATCCACAAAAACAAATTTTTCTCCTATATGAATCATTTACATAGGCAATTTTATGCCATATGACACCTACATGATACTTATATTGCATGATAATATGACGGATCGTCACACTTATTCAGTAAAAAGATTTCACTAAATCCATCAAGTATTATGACAATATCTTTGTGCGGTATAGCAAAGTCATTAGTGGTGCAAGCTAATATCCCGATATCACTCATATCAATATGAGCTCGTCCGCGCCTCTAATCCTTGTGACATTCTTGTTCCCTTTGTCTTCCCTATCAACATAGGCATGATTCCTGGTCATATCTTATCCTATAATATTTATCTTTTTTAAGGCATGAATCCCACATTCATGAATCCCACGTGTCTCAAGCAAATCTTTCCCTACACACCTTTAACTTTACCACAATGTGTTGTCACCCCTCAAAAGGAAAAAAGAAAATAAAATGGGAGACAAGGATAGATTTCGTGTACATTATAAGATTTGGAAATCATAAATAAACTATATGATATCTCATTTACTCATTATTTATAACCGAAATTACAACGAAAACTATTATTAACAATATTAATAATACATACATACCTTAATGAAGAGTAATTAATTGTCATTACACCTAATATCGCTTATAGGCTTGAGAGATATTTACAAAAAAGTGTTAATTGTCACTAAAAAGATATATTCAACTGCAATTAAATTATTATCATTATTTTAGTTATCGTTGAAGATTATTTTTGATATTATGCCAGCACAAAAACAATAAAATATAAGTAATCTTAACTTTTGGATGGGGCACCACATTAAGCATTTGTCTGTTGATGAGCAAAATAGTGAATGAAGATGGTCCACCTATGAATGAATTGAATAGAAGTTTGCTAATCTACATGGTATGCGCATGTACGTTCCTCACAATCCAATCGAATGTAAACAAAACAAAAAAGGTTAATTTTAATATTTTATTACAAGGAATTTATGATTAATTATATGCTTCCTTCGTTTTTTAATTTGTTCTTTTACTTTTCTTTTTAGTTGTTTGATTAAAAATGTTGAGAACTCTTTAATTTCAATTTTTTTATGACATGTTAAAAATTACAAGATTAAAGTTAATTTGGTATATCCTAATTTAAGACCACAAGATCCTAAAGTTATTTTTACTTTCTTACTCCTTGTCAAGTCAACATTAGAAAAGCAAATTGAAACGAAGGGAATAGTAAAAAGATACTTCTCAGTCTCAATTTATATGACTCACTTTCCTTTTTAGTCGGTCCCGGAAAGAATGACATATTTATACATTTACTAACAATTTAAGTTTAAAATGTTCATTTTATCCTTGCTGAAATTATTTATAGACACACAAATATCTATCACTTATTTTAGACCATAAATTTCAAAAGTTTTCCTTTATTTCTTAAATTTCGTGTTAAGTCCAAGTAACTCATATAAATTGGGACCAAGGGGGTAGCAAACTTCAGGTGTGTTCGGTATGAAGGGAAATATTTTTCATGAGAAATATTTTCTAGAAGAAAAAGTGATTTCTTATTTATTTTCTTGAAAAAATATATCAAACAAGATATTAATAATATACAAAGCTAATACATATATTATATTTTTCTAACGCATCCTACTAAATAAGTACGTGGACCATGGTGTGTTATACTAATATTTTACATGATTGTAACAAGCTAGCATTATCTTTATATAATGACACAGTCAGTCATTTTTGAAAAGATTCATGATTATCATTTTTCTCCTCCCGAGATCGACCCTAAGTCTTTTATGTTTGAGTTATAAAAAGTTGGTTTCGAACTTTGGTTAAAAGTGAAGAATTTGGTAAGTTTTGAGTTTGAAAGACATATGTTGTTAAGAAAGGGATTTTCGGTGTCTTTTACAGTTTCAAGTATCAAAATAGAATTCTGTCAATTTCGTTAGTCCAATAATGTGGAATTTGAGTTCTGAGAGTTGTTGGTTTCAAATTTTGAGTCTTTTTGAGGATTTTGAGGTCCTAAGTTGTGAAATTGTGGAATTTTACCCTTTGGATTGAATTTGGTCAACATTCGAGGTTCGGATGATCGGATCAAAATTCTGATAATTGTGTTGGATTCAAGGGACAATTTTAGACCTAGGTGAGGTCTTGGTTGATTTTTTAGAGGTCCCGAGCTTAATTTAGTCTTTTTAGGCAGTGAGTTAGTTTCTTGTGGTTTTCACGGATATCAGGTCAAGGAGACCCCGGATTCGTGCTTTGACGGTTTCATTAAGTCTGAAACATCAAGTATAATTGATTTGCATATGTAGTTTGTGTGCACAAGCATCTGAACGAATCTCGAGGGTCTTTTTTATGTTTTTGTGTTGGCTGATGTTTCTGGTGTTGCAGTCTTCACTAAAGCGGAACCTAGTTTGCTTTAGCAATGGTCTCTTAAGCGGAACCTGGTTCGCAAAAACGAGACTTAACTTTTGGGCAGGGTTCGCTTAAGCGATGGCCGTTCAAGTGGAACCTGGTTCGCAAAAGCTAGACCCCCAGTTTTTGCGGGGTTCGCTTAAGCAAAATCTAGTTCTTTGAGAGGGATTTTACCTGCCATTTTCGGGGTTTAAGCCTCATTTTTCATTTTTGAGCTTGGGGAACCCGTGGGTGGCGATTTTTGAAAGGATTTTTTGTGCTAATCATTTGGGTAAGCTTTCATGATCATAAACCTTCATTTTTCTTTGGTTATTTATGAATATGAATATCAAAATTTGGGATTTTAATTAATAAATGGCAAGGTTTTTCAAGAACTCAAGTTCTTAGCTAAAATGGAGATTTTGAACTGATTTTAAGTCCTTATTGGAATGTTTTTCACTAATGAGTCCCTAAAGCCTTGAGTAATGTTTTCAAGTATTAACTTTTGAATTCATACCTTATTTTTGAAATTGGGTTTTGTGTTGATTGACCCACTTTTCAAGAGAATTGATGTGGATATTATTATTTCCGAAAAGTGAAAGTGAATGTGAATACTTGATTGTTATAGATTGTGTGGCTTTGGAAGTGATTCAGAAGGGAAAGATTCAACTCTTGGAGTAATTATTGATTGATTTAAGGCAAATGATCTCCTAAACCTTGTATTCTAGTAGAATTCGTGTACTTCCTCCGTTGTTTGTGTGTTGAGAGTAATGGAAATGAAGTGAAGGATTTAATTGTCAACTTGAAGCATCTAAATGAATAAAAAAGGGTTGAAATGAAAAAGGCTATGTGATGATCATCATGATGTGAATTGTCTTATTATGACCCTTGTTGATTGTTTGATGAAATGTTTGAAAGTATGAATGTGGACTTCAAATGTATAATTTGTTGTCTCTTTCGTGTGGTGTGATATTGCTTGTGTGCATTGATTGTTGAACTTCGTGATAAGACATGTGATGAATTATATTTCTATGATCTTTGCCGGCGAGTGTGATTATCCCGAGGTCAATTCCGGCAAGTGCTTATAAAGCCGATGGAAAATGATTTCGACTAGTGATATTGTGCCGTTGGAAAATGGTTCCGGCAAGAGATTGATTATTGTGACTTGATGCATTTGATGTTTTTACGTGATTTGCTTGCTATTTGTGATTGATGTACTTGTTGCGTATGATTGAACTACTTGACTTTGAGATTGACTTACTTGATTCGTTTCGTTTGATTGGTGATTTGTGACTATTGGACTGCGGATATTGGGCCTTGTGAGTCGTGTATTGTAGAATTGCAAGGTTGAACTGACTTCTGTGTAGGTTGTAGTTTTAAGAAGTTCAGCTAGAGTGTAAGGACATTCGATTTATTGCTAGATGCCTCATTTAATTATTAGGTTGCTTGGTTGTTCAGTGTTGTTGGTACTCCCTCCTTACTTCTACACTTGTGTAGGTACCGAGCCCAGTATAGTGTGATCGCTCTTCTTCTCTTTTTTTAGGCTCGTTGAAGGACTTTAGAGGTATCTGCTTGTCATTCTGGTGGGCTTTCTTATCCTTTTCTTTAAGCTTTGTTCTATTTGAGAATCAAAGACTAAGACTTGTACTTATTTTTTAATTCCACACTTTATGTATTTAATGGCTTGTACACGTGACAATCAGATTTTGGGGTATTGTTTAGAATGAATAAGTTTTGCGCCTTTGTCTTGTTCTTGCTTTATTGTCTTCCGCATTTCTTTCGTTTTCGTTCAGTTGAGGTTGACTTGTCTTAGTGGGAATAGACAAGTGTCATCAGGTCCAGTTTTGAATCATAACTCTCTATTTCTGATATTTTAAAAAAAATCATATTTTTCGATATAATATCGCAATAACAACTTACGATAATTTTAATCATCAGGAATTTCCAAGTAACTCTGTTTAGCAATCATATCTCTGTATCTATCATCTATGTATGTGATTTAGTTGATAACATCAATCAATATTTATTTCGTAAAAAACACCACACGTACGTATTGATCTAACTAGATCACTATTGTCTTAATTAGGGGTGTACAAAATTGAACCGATAACCGAATCAAATCGCAAATTGAGTCAACCCTGAAAAAAAACCCGACTAGTGGTTTGGTTTGACTTGGTTTGGTTTTGAAAAAAAAACCGACTATATGAGTTGGTTTGGTTTTAACTAAAAAAAACCCAACCCGAGACCAAACCAACCCAAATTTATATATATAATTTTAAAATTTTATTTTATACATAAAAATATTTACTTTGATATAATTTTTAAACATTTCTTATACTTTTCCATAGTTTTTATCTTTTAATATATTATTTCAAGTTTGAAACTTAGAATTATGAATGGGCCAATGAAGATTATAGTCCACAGATATTGGTAATTATAATAAAGCTTAAATCAAAATCAAATTAATACTAATGCAAAAAGAAAATCAATTCAACACTAAGAATGACAATAATATTGAATATTTGTTCTTTAGTTTTACATTGGTTTAGACAATTAAAATACATAATCTAAT
>JAJOOD010001697.1:0-10233 GCA_029582525.1 Solanum tacnaense | reverse complement strand
ACACATCCTCAGAGAAGCCAATAATGTGGCTGATTCATTATCAAAACAAAGTCACAAAATCACATGCCCTCAAATATATTGCAACATTCAACAACTACTAAGGGAAGCAAGGGCCTACTATCAACTAGATATGCTTGGAATGGCAAGTTTCAGGAGAAGGAAAATCAAAAGAATCAAAGAGCCCCCTTGAGCTTAGAACAATCTTCTCAACCTTGCTATAGGTTAAAAGTATAGCAATCTTGAATAGGTATAGAGTTTACTTTTATTGTAAAGGGAGAGTCTCCCTTATTTATGTTTCCTAGACTCTTTGTATCGAGAGGAGTCCTCTTAGGTGCTTAGTTTCTTGGTTCACCTTTTTTGTAAGGGGATGAGTTGACTAACCTTTCTAGGTAAGTCGACTACTGAACCACCATAGGTTTGGAGGTTAGGTTTAAGCCCCCCTCCCTGTAATTTTCTGCTTTATTTATGCTAAGGCCTGGGGGTGTTGCTAAGCCCCTGACCCCTTCAAGGGTCATTCAAATAAAATAAAAAAACAAAAACCCTAAACCTATAATCCTAAACCCTAAACCTAAACCCTAATCCCTAAACCATAAATGCAAAATCCTAAAATTTAAACCTCAAACACTAAACCCTAAACCCTAAGCCCTAAACACTAAACCCTAAACCCTAAACCCTGAACCCAAACCCTAAACCCAAAACCCTAAACCCTAAACCATACACCCTAAACCCTAAACCCTAACCCTAAACCATTAATCCTAAACCCTAAACCTAAACACTAAACCCTAATTCCTAAACCTCAAATCCCAAACTCTAAATCCTAAACCCTAACCCTCAAACCTTAAACTTAAACCCTAAACCATAAACCTTAAACCCTAACCCCTAAACCATAAGCCCCTAAACCCAAAACCCTAAACCCTAAATCCTAATGTCAAAACCCTCAACCCTAATCCCTAAACAGTAAGCCCTAAACCCTAAACCTTAAAACTAAACCCGAAAGTCTAAACCCTAAACCATATACACTAAACCATAAACCCTAACCCTAAACCATAAATCCTAAACCCAAAACCGTAAACCCTATATCCTAAACTCCTAACCTAAACCCTAAACCCTAATCCTTAAACCCTAAACCTTAAACCCCATGGATGGGAACTTCAGCTATTCATCTGCATGGAACGAGATCAGAGAAAAGAGGACCAAGACCAAATTCAACTCATTCATTTGGCATAAATGTATCCCCTTTAAAATTTCATTTCTTTTGTGGAGAACACTAAGAGGCAAACTCCCTACTAATGAAAAACTAACTAGCTTTGGCATTGAGCCAGCAAGTTGTTTTAGCTGTTGTAACAGGTCTGGTCTCGACACGATAGAGCACATATTCAACACAGGACAATTCGCGACATACGTGTGGAGAAGCTTTGCAGATGCTGCTGGAATCATCACAGATCACAGCTCTCTTACTCAGCTCATCATACAATGGTGGTCAGCGAAGTATAACAATGAAGCACACAAGCTATTACTACAAGCTACACCATTATTCATTTGTTGGAATCTTTGGAAGAATCGTTGTGCTAGTAAATACGGAGGTAAATCGTCCAATACTAGTCGAGTCAAATATGCAATCTACAAGGACAACTACAAATTAATGAATACAAACTTCCCCCAAATCAAATGGCCTTCAAACTGGAAGGAACTGTTTCAGCTGGGGGAGAATTGCATTCATGACACCAAAGTGACACTCGTTAATGGATAAAGCCTCCAGCTCGTTGGGTCAAGATCAACACGGACGGCAGTGCATTAAGTAACCCGGGCAGAACTGGAGCAGGTGGCATCCTAAGGGATAAAATGGGAGCAATGCTATTAGCTTTTGCTACTCCTTTGGGGGAAGGCACTAACAACCAAGCAGAAATAGGAGCAACCATTTTTGGCATGATATGGGTACTTTAACTGGGATACAAGAATGTTGTTTTGGAAGTGGATTCGCAGCTGCTGGTGGACTGATCACGCAGAAAGCCAAACCTCCATGGAGCATCAGCATACAACTACAACAGCTTCAGGAGCTCATCAGACAAACACACAACTTTCGATGCAAACACACCATCAGAGAGGCTAACTTTGTGGCCGACTCTTTATCAAAGCAAAGTCACAAGCTTACTAGTCCCAAAATATATTGCAACAGCCAGCAACTACCAAAAGAAGCAAGAGCCTATTATCAACTAGACATGATCGAAATGGCAAGCTTCAGAAGAAGGAAAATCAAGAGGATCAAGGAACCACCTTGAGTTGAATTCAAACTTTTTCAACCTAGCTATGATTGAAAATCATAGCTCTTTTGAATAAGACTAGAGTTTTATTTTGTCTAATTGTAAAGGGAGAGTCTCCCTTATTTATGATTTCTATATCCTTTGTATCGAGAGGAGTCCTCTCTTTTAGGTTCTTAGTTTCTGGAATTCCTTTTTAGAATGGGGATAAGTTGACTATCCTTAGTAGGAAGGTCGACTAATGAACCACCATAGGATTGGAGGTTAGGTTTATGTCCCCCTCCTTGTATTTTGTTTGTTTTTATTTATGTTAAGGCCTGGGGGTGTTGCTAAGCCCCTGACCCCCCCAAGGGTCGTTCAAACAAAAAAAAAAAAACCTTAAACCCTAACCCGTAACCCTAAACCTAAATCCTAATCCCTAAACCATAAACCCTAAATCCTAAACTCTAAACCCCAAACCCTAAACCTAAACCCTAAACCCTAAACCTTAAATCATAAACCCTAAACCCTAAATCCTACACTCTAAACCCTAAACCCCAAACCCTAAACCCTAAACCTTAAAGCCTAAAACCTAAACCCTATACCCTAAACCCCAAACCCTAAACCTTAAACCCTAAACCCTAAACCTTAAATCATAAACCCTAAACCCTAAATCCTACACTCTAAACCCTAAACCCCAAACCCTAAACCCCAAATCCTAAATCCTAAACTCAAAACCTTAAACCCTAACCATAAACCATAAACCCTAAATCCCAAATCCCGAATCCCATACTCTAAATCCTTAACCCTAAACCCTAAACCTAAACCCTAAACCCTAAACCCTAATTCCAAAACTCTAAACCCTAAAACATAAGCCATAAACCCTAAACCCTAAACCCTAAACCCTAAATGCTAAACCCTTAACCCTAATCCATAAATCCAAACTCTAAACCCTAAACCAAGCACCTTAAATCCCTACACCCTAAACCCTAAACCCTTAACCCATACCCTAAACCCTAAACCCTAAACCTTGAACCCTAACCCTAAACCCTAAACCTTGAACCTAAATCCTAATCCCTAAACCCTAAACCCTAAATCCTAAAATCTAAACCCTAATCCCTAACTCTAAACCCATATCCCTAAACCCTAAACCATACACCCTAAACCCACATCCCTAAACCCTAAACCATACACACTAAACCCTAACCCTAAACTCTAAGTCCTAAATCCTTAATCCTAAAACCTAAACCCTACACCCCAAATTTTTTGAGGTGTTTTTATGTCTTTTTGTTGAATTTTATCTTTTTCGAACGTTTACGAATTAAATTGTTTTATAATTTTTTGAGCAGTCACGAAAAAATGCTAAATTTTAATATTTTAGTTGTATTGATATTCTAAGGTGACTGGCGTGATTCGGGAATTTTTTAAGATGTTTTTATGTCTTTTTCTTGATTTTTTATATTTTTCAGACGTTTATGATTTAAAATTTTTGATATTTTTTGGGCAGTCATGAAAAAATGAATTTTTTTGATATTTTATTCGTATCGATATTCTAAGCTGACATGGGATTCGGGAATTTTTTGAGGTGTTTTAATGTTTTTTTCTTGATTTTTATATTTAATGGACGTTTACGAATTAAACTTTTTGATATTTTTCAGGCAGTCATGAAAAAAGGTTAAATTTTGATATCTTGTTCTTATCGATATTCTAAGGTGACTGGTGCGATTCAAGAATTTTTTGAGGTGTTTTTGTCTTTTTCTTGATTTTTCTATTTTTCGAACATTTACAAATTAAAATTTTTGATATTTTTTGGGTAGTGACGAAAAAATGTAAAATATTAATATTTTATTCGTATCGATATTCCAAGGTGACTGGTGCGATTCGAGAATTTTTTTAGGTGTTCTTATGTCTTTTTCTTGATTTTTAAATTTTTCGGACGTTTTCAAATTAAAATTTTAGATATTTTTCGGGCAGTCACGAAAAAATGTAAAATGTTGATATTGTTTTCATATCGATATTCTAAGGTGACCAGTGCGATTTGGGAATTTTTTGAGGTGTCTTTATGTATCTTTCTTGATTTTTATATTTATTGGACGTTTACGAATTAAATTTTTTGATAATTTTTGGGCAGTCACGAAAAAATATAAAAGTTTGATATTCTATTCGTATCAATATTCTATGATGACTAGTACGATTCGAGAATTTTTTGAGGTGCTTTTATGTCTTTTTCTTGATTTTTATATTTTTCGGACATTTACGAGTTAAAATTTTTGAGATTATTAAGGTCGTCACGAAAAAATGCATTTTTTTGTTATTCTGTTCGTATCGATATTCCAAGGTGACTGGTGCGATTCAGGAATTTTTTGAGGTGTTTTTATGTCTTATTTTTATTTTTATATTTTTCAAACGTTTGCGAATTAAAATTTTTGATATTTTTCAGACAGTCACGAAGAAATGTTAAATATTGATATTTTATTTGTATCGATATTATAAGGTAACTGGTGCGATTTGGGAATTTTTTGAGGTGTTTTTATGTCTTTTTCTTGATTTTTATATTTTTCGGACCTTTACGAATTAAAAGTTTTAATATTTTTCAGGTAGTCACGAAAAAATGTAAAATTTTGATATTTTATTCGTATCCATATTCTATGGTGACTGGTGCGATTCGGGAATTTTTTGAGGTGTTTTTCTGTCTTTTTCTTGATTTTTATATTTTTTAAAAGTTTACGAACTAGCAAACACAAAAAAATGTAGAATTTGGATATTTTATTCGTATCAATATTCTTCGGTGACTAGTGCGATTCGGGAATTTTTTGAGATGATATTTTTTTCTTGATTTTTATATTTTTCGGACGTTTACGAATTAAAATTTTTGATATTTTTCGGGTAGTCACAAAAAATGCAAAAATTTGATATTTTATTTGTATCGATATTCTAAGATGACTGGTGCGATTTAGAAATTTTTTGAGGTGTTTTTATTTTTTTTTCTTAATTTTTATATTTTTCGGACTTTTACGAATTAAAATTTTTGATATGTTTTAGGTAGTCATGAATAAATGTTAAAAAAATATATTTTATTCGTATCTCTAAGGTGACTGGTGCAATTCAGGAATTTTTTGAGCAATTTTAATGTCTTTTTCTCTATTTTTATATTTTTCGGGCAATCACTTAAAAATGTAAAATTTGAATATTTTATTCGTATCGATATTTCAAAGTGACTGGTGCGATTCAGGAATTTTTTGAGGTGTTTTTATGTCTTTTTTAAATTTTAACATTTTTTGGATATTTACGAATTAAAATTTTTGATATTTTTAGGGCAGTCACGAAAAAATATATAATTTTGATATATTATTCGTATCGATATTCTAAGGTGACTGGTGCGATTCGGAAATTTTTTTAGGTGTTTTTCTATCTTTTTCTTGATTTTAATATTTTTCGGACGATTACGAATTCAAATTTTTGATATTTTTCGAGCAGTCACAAAAAAATGTAAATTTTTGATATTTTATTCATATTGATATTCTACGGTGACTAGTGCGATTCGGGAATTCTTTGAGGTATTTTTATATCTTTTTCTTGATTTTAATATTTTTCGGACGTTTACGAATTAAAAATTTTAATATTTTTGTGGCAGTCACGAAAAAATGTAAAAATTTTATATTTTAATTTTATCAATATACAGAGGTGACTAGTGCGATTCAGGAATTTTTTGAGGTGTTTTTATGTTTTTTTCTTGATTTTTATGCTTTTTGGACGTTTACAAATTCAAATTTTTGATATTTTTCAGGCAGTCAAAAAAAAATATAATATTTTAATTTTTTATTCGTATCGATATTCCAAGTGACTAGTGCTATTCGAGAAATTTTTGAAGTGTTTATACGTCTTTTTCTTGAGTTTTATATTTTTCGGATGTTTACAAATTAATTTTTTAATATTTTTCGGATGTTTACGAATTAATTTTTTTATATTTTTTCGGGTAGTCACAAAAAAATGTAACATTTTGATAATTTATGTGTATCGATATTCTAAGGTGACTGGTGCGATTCGTGAATTTTTTGAGGTGTATAAGTCTTTTTCTTGATTTTTATATTTTTCTGACGTTTACGAATTAAAATTATTGATATTTTTCGGGCAGTCACCAAAAAATGAAAAATTTGATAATCTATTCATATCGATATTCTAAGGTGACTGGTGCGATTTTGAAATTTTTTGAGGTGTTTTTATGTCTTTTTCTTGATTTTTATATTTTTCGGACGATTACGAATTCAAATTTTTGATATTTTTCGGGCAGTCACAAAAAAATGTAAAGTGTTGATATTTTATTCATATTGATATTCTAAGGTGACTAGTGCAATTCGGGAATTCTTTGAGATGTTTTTATATCTTTTTCTTGATTTTAATATATTTCGGACGTTTACGAATTAAAATTTTTAATAATTTTTTGGCTGTCACGAAAAGGTATAAAAAATTTATATTTTATTTTTATCAATATTCAAAGGTGAGTGGTGCGATTCGGGAATTTTTCGAGGTGTTTTTATGTTTTTTCTTGATTTTTATGTTTTTTGGACGTTTACGAATTCAAATTTTTAATATTTTTCAGGCAGTCACGAAAAAATGTAATTTTTTACATTTTATTTGTATCAATATTATAAGGTGACTGGTGCGATTCTGGATTTTTTTGAGGTGCTTTTATGTCTTTTTATTGATTTTTATATTTTTCGGACGTTTACGAATTAAAATTTTTGACAAGTTTTGGGCAGTCACGAAAAAATATAAAATTTTGATATATTTTGGTATTGATATTTTAAGGTGACCGGTGTGATTCGAATTTTTTTTTAGTTGTTTTTATGTCTTTTTCTTGAGTTTTATATTTTTCGGACGTTTACGAATTAAAAGTATTTAATATTTTTCAGATAGTCACGAAAAAATATAAAACTTTGATATTTTATTCTTATCTATATTCTAAGGTGACTGGTGCGATTCGAAATTTTTGAGGTGTTTTTATGTCATTTTCTTGATTTTAATATTTTTCAAAAGTTTACGAATTCAGATTTTTAATATTTTTCTAGCAAACACAAAAAAAATGTTGAATTTGGATATTTTATTCGTATCGATATTCTTCGGTGACTGGTGCGATTCGAGAATTTTTTGAGTTGTTTTTTATGTCTTTTTCTTTATTTTTATATTTTTCAGACATTTACGAATTAAAATTTTTGACATTTTTTGGGAAGTCACAAAAGATATAAAATTTTGATATTTTATGTGTATCGATATTCTACGGTGACTGGTGCGATTCAGGAATTTTTGGAGATGTTTTTATATCTTTTTCTCTATTCTTATATTTTTCGGACGTTAACGAATTAAGGTTTTTGATATTTTTTGGACAGTATGGAAAAATGTAAAATATGGATATTTTATTCGTATTGAAATTCTAAGGTGACTGGTGCGATTCGAGAATATTTTGAGGTGTTTTTATGTGTTTTACTTGATTTTTATATTTTTCAGACATTTATGAATTAAATTTTTTTAAATTTTTCGCACAGTCAGGAAAAAATATAAAATTCTATATTTTATTCGTCCCGATATTGTAAGGTGACTGGTGCAATTCAGGACGTTTACGAATTAAAAAATTTGACATTTCTTGGGAAATCATGAAAAAGTGTAAAATTTTGATATTTTATTCGTATCGATATTCTATGGGGACTGGTGCGATTCGGGAATATTTTGAGGTGTATTTATGTCTTTTTCTTAATTTTTATATCTTTCGGACTTTTACGAATTAAATTTTTTTACATTTTTCAAGCAGACTGGTCAAAAAATGTTAAATTTTGATATTTTATTTATATCGATATTCTAAAGTGATTGTACGATTCGAGATTTTTTGAGGTGTTTTTATGTCTTTTTCTTGATTTTATATTTTTCTAACGTTTACGAATTAAAAATTTTAATATTTTCGGATAGTCACGAAAAAATGTAAAATTTTGAGGTGTTTTAAGTCTTTTTCTTGATTTTAATATTTTTCAGACGTTTACTAATTAAAATATTTGATATCTTTTGAGAAGTCACGAAAAAATGTAAAATTTTGATTCTTTATTCATATCGATATTCTAAGTTGACCGGTGTTATTCGAGGAATTTTTTAAGTTGTTTTTGTCTTATTTTTCAGACGTTTACGAATTAAATTTTTTGATATTTTTCGTGTTGTCACGAAAAAATGTACAATTTTTATGTTCTATTTGCATCGATATTCTAGTCAGTCGACAAGACCAGGCCAATGCAAATTCTGGGAACATTGACGTGATGGATGTGGAGAGCTCATCTTACTTCTCCTTTGGAGTGAAAGCTACTAATCAAGTCACAACTAACTTGGAAAAACAGCAAAGTCCAGGTATTACTACAAGTTCCAGGTCTATCAGTAATATTAACCCCCTGCAGGAGCAACATAGGGCAACCAATGAAAGGAAGAACAAAATAGCAAGCAGTGAGGAGGAACAAGCAGGTAAGCCTTCTAACTTTGCAAATTCTCATATTAATGCTGGAAGCCTGGGTAATAGGGAAGCTCATGGGCAGTCAAATACAAAGGGACAAGTGTTAGGTGATGTGTCTGAACAGGAATAGGGAATTGATAGTTCAAAACCCCACCAACATGCTAAGGAAAACAAAGGAAAGGATATTGGCAACAAAGACCAATCTCAACAAGCTCAACATAGAATTTCACCAGAGCAGCAAAGCTATCAGAATGCTTTCCCCACGATATCCAAAAACTTTGAGAAACCTATCTCTAACAACCAAAAAAGTCAACAAAACTCCAAAGATAATCAACCTACTGAGAATCCTAACCCCAACCTCCAAGTGACCACCAAAAAGGATCAGCCCAATGAACCAGCCCCCTACACTGTTGTGCAAAGTTTTGCTGCTAGACTCAGACATAATCTTGCCAAAACTGAGGTTCTTATGGACATGGTTACACCTAAGGTCACTACCAAACAAGGTTTACCTGCAGTCATATTTGACTTGGATGATTTCATGACATCATTTACTTTTGATTGTAAGCATACTTTGGTTGGTAAATTCAGTAACACTATGCCTAAGGTGGAGATAATCAAGAAAAGTTTTATCAAGCAAACTCAGCTAACGGGGGGGGGGGGTTAAAATAGCCCACTACAATGCAAGACATGTCTTCATCGACTTAGAAAATGAGCTGGACTACATCACAGTGTGGACAAAACAAAGGATGAGCGTAGAGGGTAATCTTATGAGGATACAAGCATGGACCCTAAATTTTAAACCTAAGGAGGAGACCCCTGTGGTGCCAGTATGGGTTTTCCTCCCAGGTTTACCATGTCATTGTTATAAAAAGCAGGTTGTGACAGCTCTTTTATCTCCCATAGGTAAGGTCTTATATATGGACACAACTTCTGTACAGAAAACCAGAGGTAGCATGGCAAAGGTAAAAATACAGCTAGACCTTACAAAGGAAAGACCACCACATGTGTGGTTGGGATTAGATGAAGAGGATCTTACAATAGGGAGATGGCAAGCTATTGAATATGAGGATGTGCCATACTATTGTGAATATAGCAAACACCAGGGTCATATGATACAAGAGTGCAGCATCAAAATAAGAGAGGAAGACTTCAAAAGGAAAAAAAGATCTAGAAGCTGGAAAAAAAAAAAACCAAAGGGGAGCAAGCACAAAATGAAACCATCATCAGGCAGCATATAGACAAAGGGCAAGGAGCAGGAAAAACACCCAAACAGTAGAAATCAAAGGAATGAGGAACAACCAAATCAACAACAAGAGGAAGGATGGCAAGTACACAGAAAAAGACAGAACAAACAACAAGAGAAGAAAACTCAAAAAACAGCATGGAGACCAACCTCACCTCAAAACAGGATGACCATTGTGCAGCAACAAAAATCAGCACAACAAATAGGTATACAATCTACCACTCGTCAAAACTATTATGCCAATTTAGAAACACAGGAACAACACA
>JAJOOD010001696.1:0-28409 GCA_029582525.1 Solanum tacnaense | reverse complement strand
TACGGTCCCTACTATGCCTGATTAATTGACCAAGTTTGAAAAGAAGGACAAATTAATTTTATTGTTGATCTTCTTTAAAGGATGAATTATTTGAGAGTTAAATATTGAGTTAGTGACAAAAATGTTTGGCCTTAAATGGATGAAAACGTTTTTTTTTTATTACAAAAACGTTTGGCCTTAAATGGATGAAAACGTTTTTGTATTAATCTCAATTTATTCTCATGATCCTCTTGATTGCTCATTAAGCCTGAAATTTATTTGGACGTTTTTCCTATTCATTCTTGAGTTGGAAAACTAGTATAAATAGGCTGGATGTGGCATGAAAGAGATTATGCTTTTAAAAACAAGTAATACTTGCCCACACAAGTAACTTGGTAGTAACAGTCAATTAGGAAATAGGAGAAGATCGTAGTTCTGGATCCTTGGCATCTGGACGACTTTTGTAGAAGTTTCAACAGGTTAGTCTTCTTCTAAATTAGTTTATGTTATATTGTTTAGTCTATATGTAAGATTTGTGATCCTGAATATAGCATCCGTTGTGCATATTCTAACAGTAGTAGGTTTAGATGTCGATACAGGTGTCAAATCAACTACTTGCTCGGTTCGATTTACCCAATTCGAATTCTTGCTAGATTTGAATTTGGGTAAAGACAGACTCAGAGATGTAGAAGGAATTCTTGCTAGATTTTTTCTTCATTGTTTCCACTGAATAAAATCAATCGAGTTTATGAGATAGAAGGAATGAAGGATACTAGCAATAGAATGTGCAAATTAAAGTAGATATGTTCTGTGGTGTGGTAGGGGGAGGTAGGGCCTAGCATTTACTTGGTAAAGACTTGTGAGGAGAGTGGGGTATATAGGGGGTGGGGGTAGAGCGGATAGGATGACCGAATTAATAGGTAGTTATTAATTATACAAATGAAGTGTATCCCATTGCTAAAATATCATAAATTAATTATTTTTTTCCTTTAAATAGTGTTCGATGGATTGGATTAGGGGGAATAGGATCAGAATAATACTGAACTTTGACTAGCTATTATTTTAGGGGAAACAACAAAATAACATTCAAACTAACCATTTTAACTACAAAATAAAAGTTTGACAGATAGTTGTTTTTAGGGGTAAAAACTTACGTGTATTCAAATCAAACCAATGAACATAAGAGATTTACGTTGAAAGGCACTTCTATTATTTAACTAGTTTTGATGCACTTATATTATTTAACTAGTGTATTGCACATAAATACAAACTATGTAGTGCACTGTTTTTTAAAATGATGTCAGTATTATTGAACAAAAAAATTAAGTAAATGATTATAAATGGACTAATAAAGTATAAGTTCCTACGAATAATGGATGTAAATTTTCTTATGATTACTAATTGTGTGCATACTGAAAGTTTAGATAAGGTCATGTGGCACCTCTTTATGGCCTCCTCCTCCTCCCCCTCTTCCCCTCCCCCCCCCCCTCCTTCCCCCTCCTCCTCCCCCCTTCTTCTTCACCTTCTTCTTCTGCTTCTTCTTATTCTTCTCCTTCTTCTTCTGCTTCTTCTTCTTTTTCTTTGACTTTTCTCTCATTTTAAAAATAGTTGTAATATGTAAATATACAAAAGTCATTCTTAAAATATCTTAATTACACCTCTTAAATATATATTATTTCCTCCTTACCTTATAATTCATTGCTTAGTTATTGTTGTATTGTTGGAGTTTCTACTTTTAATATATTATAACTAAATATAAATATAAAATATAAAAGATATACTAAACTAAGTGTTTTTAGTTGGGGGTATTGTAGTAATTGAATATTTAAGTAAGGGGGTGTTCAAGTTTTACTGAACTTTAAAACTCACTCAACAACTGTAAATCACACTTGAGTTTTTTAGAAGAAAAGAATAGAAAACTTAGAAATTCGTAGTTTAAAAATATGAGGAAACCCCTCCATTTGTAGCTAACAAATGGCAGTATGAACATGTGTTTATTGTGCTTTATCAGTAAACAACCATTCGGAAAGGTCGCAACTCATTGAAAAAGTCACAACTGAAAAAGTCACAACCCTTTAGAAAGGTCAAAACCCTTCAATATGAAAAGATGTCTAATTTAAATATAATATAAATAAATAAATAAAATATAAAATATATACTAATTTGGGTGTTTTAAAATATGAGGAAACCCCACAAAGGGTAGTATGAATATGCGTTTATTGTGGCTTATCAGAAAAGTCGCAACTTTTATAAAAAAAATAAAAAATAGTGTCAACTGGTAATAGAATGTAGCTACTAGATATGATTAAATAAATTTAACGATTCAACTCTTGGCAACATAATATTTGTTTAAACCAGTTGTTAATGTTTTAAAAAGAAATATATTTTGTTGGGGCCTGAAGGGTAGTTTAGTCTTTCAACAATTCATTCAAAATACCTTTTTGGAATGAACACCATTTTAATCCTAATGTTTCATATATCCCAAAATTCCCACTTACCATTCTAATTGGGCCCGAATCGATTATTCTATCTATCGTTTTTAGCAAGATATAATCTAACAACTCATATACATGAAATATGGTCCATTTGGTTTGCCACCTTATCTATAATAAGTACTTTCCATTGATTTTTTTAATGTGAAATTTTAACAGGTAAACCAATAATAATCAACAACCGATAAATTGAAATTTTAATGATTCTATAAAAGTTTAGCATATATACAAATCGATTATTAATAAATTGAACCGATAAACTTTAATACCTAATTAAACCGATTAATACGCAACCCTTGGAGAATCTTGTATATAGCTTAGGTAATTAAAAATATATCCGCTTTTGATGTTTACAGTAATATAACAAACACTGAGATGTGTTTTCATTATTCATTGTATCACTAAATTATAGTTAATTAATTCAAATTATCACCTTAATTTTTTACTTAACTATAGTAATTTTATATGAGTTAGTGTAAATATAGGACACAAACTACTTTTTTTTGTTTAATTTATCGATTCATTTGAATTGAATTAGTTTGCTCTTCATCCACTAAAATAATATAATTAATGAATTTCAAATCCATTAAATTGAATGTGTTGGGATTTACTATCAAATTTAATTAAACATCTCAATTAAATTTAAATATGTCTCGAAGAGAAAATTATGTAAGGAAAATTTGAAACTCAAGATATGCAAAACAAAATGACTCCCTAGAGATGGTATTGTATTGTTTTAGCCTCTTAGGTCTTGATAATAAAAAAATTACCGAATGAAGTTATAACGTTGTCTGATTAAAGTTTTTAAAAAAATAAATTGTTGGAGCGTGAAGGGTAGTTTAGTCATTCAACATTCATTTAAAATGCCTTTTTGGAACGAACACCATTCTAATCCTAAAGTTTCATACATGCCGCTGACTTCCTCAATTACATTATTTTCCGCTACCTCAGTGAATCAGGTAATTTAATTATCATCTTTAAGACCTATTCTATCTATCCAAGTTTCATTGATGTTGTGTTTCTATTCTGAAATCCCCATGAATCCGAGTTTAATTGCCTTGATGTGCTTTACTTGAGCCGAGAGGATCCTGTTGGGAAAGACAAGCACAAATAAATGTGTACGACAAGGCAATAGCGAAAGAAAACCCAAATCAAAACTTTCCCTTTTATTTGAACCAATTGAAGACAAATTGATGCAAGAATAAAATTGTTTCGGAAGCAAACAAATCAACCAAAGCAAGCAAAATAAATCAGCACACGAGACACCAAGTTTAACGTGTAAAACCTCTTCGGTGTGAAGAGTAAAAACCACAAGGCCAAAGCTCCACTAACATAAACAAGAGTTACAAAAGTGTTCTCTAAAATGGCCCAAAGTTCCAAACAATGAGCAACACAACTACAAGATTGCACCAAAAACTAGAGAAATAAAAGGAGCAAAATCACCAAAATGCAGCTACTGTTCATGAACTATAATCTGGATCTACAGGACTCCGAATTAACCTCTCTCATTTCCCAATCAAATATTAAGTTGAAAGGAACAAGCTGTCCAAATATGCACTCTCTCACTTTTCTCTCTAGTGTGGTTGCTGATCAAACTCGTGTGTTTCTTCAAAAATAAGACCTAAAAGAAAGTCTTACATATGCACAATAATAATGGGCTTATGGGCAAAAGCTAGCTAGTCTAAATTGAGCTTAAATTCATCCACAAAGGAAAGAAAAGAGATCCAAAACCTTGGACTTTTATTTATCCACATAGAAAGGGCAAAAGACCCAAAACCCAACAATTCTCCCCCTACCGACTATGTGGAGGAGACCGCCATCCCGGTGTTCATATAACATACTTCAAACTTTGCTCTTGGCAAAGCTTTAGTCATTGAGTCGGAACCATTATCATTGGTATGGATATTTTCAAGTTCAAGTAACTTAGAATCCAACACATCTCGAATCCAATGATATCTCACATCAATATATTTATACCGACCATGAAATGCAAAATTCTTGTCAAGATGAATAGCAGTTTGACAGTCGCAACAAAGCACATACATCTCTTGAGCAAACCAAGTTACCCCAAAAATTTATTCATCCGGATCAACGCTTTGCAAGCTTCAACAGCAACAACAAGCTCAACCTCTGTTGTAGATAAAGAAACATATTTTTACAACCTAGATTTCCAAGACACAGCTCCCCCTGGAAAAGTAGTCAAGTAGCCTGAAGTAGACTTACGAGTATCAACATCACCGGCCATATCTAAATCAGTGTAACCACAAAGAATAGGCTTCCGTGTACCAAAACACAAACTCAAACTAGAAGTGCCACAAACATATCTCATAGCCCACTTCACAGCATTCCAAGTTTCTCTTCCCGGATTAGATAGAAAACAACTAACAATACCAACAATATGAGCAATATTTGGTCTTGTACACACCATTTCATACATCAAACTACCAACAACTGAATCATAAGGAACTTTCTTCATATCTTCCTTCTCACCATTACCGGAAAGACAATGCTTAGTACTCAATTTGAAATACATTGATAAAGGTTTACTGACAACCTTAGCTTTGTCCATGTTAAATCTACAAAGTACTTTCTGAATGTACTTTTCCTATGACAACCATAGCTTCTTGGCCTCTCTGTAATGGACAATCTGCATGCCAAGAATCTGTCTTGCTGGTCCCAAGTCTTTCATAGAAAAAGACTTATTCAACTCTTGCTTCAACTTTTTAATCCTGCAAGCATTATGACCAACAAAATGTTGTATATACTCGTGAACAAGTTGAGGACCTTGAAATGTTGGTTGGTCTACGGTCTGAACTAGCGAAGTTGTGTTGGACTGTTTCTTTGCTAAAGCACTGAGGTTTGTGTATAAACTTGTACTTGCACTCTTTTAACTGCTGGTATATCTGAAAGTTTATCTTGGTACCTTGGTTACCCCTTGTCACTTTGCATTGTCGTGTTGGTATCCTTTAAGACATTAAAGACGCTTGGGTAACTCCCCCACTTGTACGGATTGTTTGATCACTTGGTAATCTTGTTGGGACCTTGTCCTTCTTGTGGCTGTGACTTTTTCACTATTGGCATGCCTCTTGATTCGGATCATTTGCCATCTTGACTATGGATTTTTAGTCCATCTTAAGAATAGAAGTTGTCCATTTTAAGTACGAACTAGAAAGCCATTTTTAATATGGTTCTTGGTTCTCTTGATTATTGGGCTTTGACCCTTCTTGATACAGGGCGTCGGCCCTTCTTGATATCTGCTTGTGCTTGGTGTAACGACATGAAGTATATATTGGGCGAGCCTTGTTGTTGAATCTCTTGGAAAAATGATGTTATGAGCGTTCTTGACATTTGGATCTTTAAATATCGAACTTGATACTCTTTACATATTGTTTACTTGATTTATTTATTATATTCATTTATGTTGCCCATCACTTGAGAAAGGTAACTTCGTGAATCTGAGGGCTCCGAACCTATAGTTTTTGCACCACTAAGCTATATGCTTAGCGATAGTTGTTTCTATCATAGGGAATGTTCGAGAGGATGAATGAATCTATCCATTGGAGATGGAGATTTTGAGAGCCTTAAGGAAGATCACATTTGCATATAGGCATCTATATTTTATATAAACCTTGGGACTTGTACATGATCTATGTGTTGTATATTTACATGAAATTTGAGGACTAATTTGATCATTTCACCATGGGTTGTAATATAAGTATGTCTATATGTTTTGTTCTTTTGGGGTGTGTAAACCCAAGTCTTGTAATATACGAAATTTACTATTACTTTTGATGTTTGTGCGAAGCATGAATCGGCTTGATTTCGGTACTTGGAAGTTGGTAATATTCTTGTTATCTCTTCCTTAAGTGTGAGGATAATATATGCATGAAAATCTCGTTAGTTATTTGCTTAAATTATTCTGGAAGGGTTTTTCCGTCATAAGTTAAATTCCGCGCCATGTCAATTTTAACATCAAGTAAATGTTTAAATGGGCAAGATGTATATCCTTAACTAAATTATTCATTATGAACCTAATCCCTCTATTAGATTAAAATCAATATGCCCTTCGTTAATCTCTTTTAAATGTCGCAAGTATTAAATTAGGTTTCTCCTTAAGTGGTAGTATCCCTCCGAAAGGGTCGCTACAAGTGTTGGTATCAGAGCCTAGGTTTGTGGTTCTAGGACTTTTGTTGTGAATTACTTGTACAATTGTTCGCTTTCGAAAAATGTTCTACATAGATTATTTGTTCACTTACATCGTTTATAATATTTTTATCGCATGTAGAGTGTATATGTATCAAGTACATGTCCCTAATGCAATGTGATCTTCCCTTTTCAAGGAATTAAGTTATGGCCACCTCTTCTGACTGACCTATGGAAGCTGCTCGTGAAGGTTCAGGTGCCTCTGTTTCCCAACCTCATGCACTGGAAGGGGTTGGAGAACATTTCTCGAACCAATATGTTCCCCACACTAGTGGGTTTGAAGTGGTAAACAATCAGGGTGTAAGAGTTGGTTCACATCCTCACATGAGTCGTGTTACTCAAGTCGTGAATCCTCCTTTTCAACAAATGGCTGAATTCTTCCACCACATGGCTGAATCGATGTATGATCCCAACTGGATTAACTTTGAGAAAATGAGGAAAATGGGTGGTGTAGACTTTGAAGGCACTGTTGATCCCACTTATTCTGAACAATGGCTGGACTGCATGGAGAGGGTGTTTGAGCAGTTGGAGTGTTCAGATGTTGCCAAATTTAAGTATGCTATTTCACTATTACAAAAGAATGCTTATGATTGGTGGGTAAGTGTTCGGAATGCCAAGGTAAAACCTCCTATTCTCACTTGGGATGATTTTCTTAAGGAATTTTGTATGAAGTATGTCCCACCTGCTTATTGTGATGCAAAGAGAAAGGAGTTTTTGAATTTAAGGCAACTTGGCATGTCTATTGCTGAGTACCAACAGAAGTTTCTAAGGCTCTCTCGTTATGCTGGAAGTATAATTAAAGAGGAAAAAGACAAGTGCATGAAATTTGAAAACGGTTTAAATGATTCCATTAGGAAGAATGTGGCGATCCTGCAACATGAGAACTTTTGTAAGTTAGTGTCTGCTGCTTTTACTTGGGAACGACTTGATAAAGAAGAAGCTAGTAGAAATGAAAACAAATTCCGAAAGTCTAGACCAGATTTTTGGGGTCCATCAAAAAGGGGAAGGTTTGATAATTCTAAGGCTGGTAGTGATAACAAGCCACCGCAACAAAAGCAAAACATATCAGATTTTTCTACAGCTAGCACTCCAAATTATGGCCAAGGCAAGCCTCGTGTTCTCACTTGTCCGCAATGTGGAAAGAATCATTATGGTACTTGCAGGAGAGCTTCTGGTGCATGTTTCAATTGTGGGAGCTTTGATCATAAAGTGAAGGACTATCCTAATCCTAATAATGCTCCTTCGTTGAAAAATGAAGGCTCAGTTCATAAGTCTTCTATTAATCCTCCTCAAACTAATTTAGGTGCAAGACTTAAAAACACCCAAGCAACAGGTGAAAGTGGAGCTAATAAAGCTAGTGGACCAAGGGCTACTGCACGCGCTTATGCTATGAGGCAGAGAGATGATCCTGGTTCTATTTATTTGGCTTATGTGTGTTTACATTGTTTGATCATGGTTCTACGCATTCCTATATTTGTTCATCACTTGTTTTTCCTGAAAATGTGAAATCTATGAGACTTAATTATGATGTACTGGTTGAAAGTCCTTTGGGTTATCAGGTTGTGTGTAATCAAATTTATTGTGATTGTCCCTTCGTGATTCAAAACCTAGTCTTCCCTGCTGATTTGATTGAAATGCCCTTCAAGGATTTTGATGGTATTATCGGGATGGATTGGCTATATAAATATCATGCAGTGGTATATTGTAGGTTAAAGCATGTGACCTTTAAAGATCATACATTTTCACACATAATTGTACAAGGTGAAAGATCATTGACATCTAGTATTATTTCTGCGGCCTTGGCAAGAAAGTTGATGCGTCAAGGTTGTAGGGCATACCGTGGTCACATAGTTGATACACAGTTGAAGAGTCCTTGTATCAAGGGCATACCTGCTGTATGTGATTTTCCAGAAGTCTTCCCAGAAAACCTTCCTGGATTGCCCCCGGAAAGAGAGGTTGAATTTCCAATCGAGCTTATTCCTGGATCTACCCCTATTTCTATCACTCCTTATAGAATGGCTCCAGCAGAATTAAGAGAATTGAAATCTCAATTGCAAGAACTTCTTGAGAAGCGTTTTATTAGACCTAGTGTTTCTCCTTGGGGAGTCCCTATTTTATTCGTAAAGAAGAAAGATGGCACTCTTAGGCTTTGTATTGACTATAGACAATTGAACATAATAATAATCAAGAATAAATATCCACTACCAAGGATCGATGATTTGTTTGACCAACTGAAGAGTGCTAAAGTATTCTCAAAGATTGATTTAAGGTCTGGATATCACCAACTGCATGTTAGAGAGAAAGATATTCCTAAAACTGCTTTTAGAACTCGGTATGGTCATTATGAATTTTTAGTGATGCCATTCGGATTGACAAATGCTCCTGCGGTAGTGAAGACCATGATAGACACCTTCGGATTGTTTTGAAAAAATTTCCGGAGAAAGAACTTTATGCTAAACTTTCCATGAATTTTGGCTTGATGAATTGGCTTTTCTGGGACATGTGGTATCAACCGAAGGCGTGAAGGTGGATCCTAGTAAGATACAAGAAATTGTTGAATGGAGACCTCCCAAAAGTCCAATTGAGGTAAGAAGTTTCTTGGGCTTAGCAGGATACTGCCGAAGATTTGTGAAAGGCTTTTCCATTATCACCTCCCCTTTGACTAAGCTCTTGCAAAAGAAAGTAAAGTTTATTTGGGATGACAAATGCCAAGAGAGCTTTGAAACTCTCAAATCCTTGTTGACTCAAGCGCCTATACTTACTCTACCAATTAAAGGGAAAGAGTATGTAGTACACAGTGATGCTTCTCACAATGGTCTAGGATGCGTTTTGGTGCAAAAAGGGAAGGTTATTTCTTATGCCTCTCGGAAATTAAAACCGCATGAATTAAATTATCCTACTCATGATCTAGAACTTGCGGCTATAATCTTTGCTTTAAAAATATGGCGGCATTATTTGTATGGAGAGAAATGTCATATATTTACTGATCACAAGAGCTTAAAGTACTTGGGTACTCAGAAGGAGCTAAACCTAAGACAACGTAGATGGCTTGAACTCATCATGGATTATGACTACACGATTGATTATCATCCAGGTAAAGCCAATGTGGTTGCAGATGCCTTAAGTCGAAAATCCTATGCAAACATTTCTTTGAGTCCTTTACCCTTGCTCCTTGAGTTAAGAGCCATGAATGTTTGTTTCACACTTGATTCAAATGTTCCAGTTATTGCTAATTTGCAAGTAAAGCCAATATTACTTGAGCAGGTGAAAGAAGCACAAAAGTTAGATGAGAAACTTGTAAACCTGACCAGAAAAGTTCAAAATGGGGAAAAGCTTGATTTTACATTAACAGGGGATGGTGTCATATTTTCTCAGAACAGGTTATGCGTCCCTAATGATGACAAAATGAGGAGAAAAATACTGAATGAAACACATACTTCACCATATGCAATGCATCCTGGAGGTACAAAGATGTACCAGACCACCGAAGAACATTATTGGTGGAATGGTATGAAGAGAGACATTATGGAGTTCATTTCCAAATGTTTGGTTTGTCAACAAGTAAAGGCGGAACATCAAGTCCCAGTTGGTTTACTACAGTCGTTGTCGATGCCGGAATGGAAATGGGAGAGAATAATTATGGACTTTGTTTCTGGACTTCCTCGCACTCAGAGAAATCATGATGCAATATGGGTGATTGTGGACAGGCTAACCAAGAGTGCTCACTTCTTAGAAATCAGAATGGATTACTCACTTGAGCATTTAGCCGAGTTGTACATTAATGAGATTGTAAGACTACATGGGATCCATGTGTCTATTGTATCTGACTGAGACCCAAGGTTTACATCTAGATTTTGGGATAGCTTGCAGGAAGCTTTGGGTACTAAGTTGAAATTTAGCACTTCGTTCCATCCTCAGACAGACGGCCAGTCGGAAAGAGTGATACAAATTTTGGAGGATATGCCTCGAGCTTGCATTATGGAATTTGAGGGTAGTTGGGACAAACACTTGGCTTTGATAGAATTTGCTTACAATAACAGTTACCAATCGAGTATTGGAATGCCTCCCTATGAAGCCTTGTATGGAAGGAAATGTCGGACCCCTCTTTGTTGGAGTGAAGTTGGTGAAAGAAAGCTTGTTGGTCCTGAAATTGTGCAACAAACAGAGGACAAGGTAAAAATTATCAAGGATCGTCTAAAGATTTCTTCGGATAGACAAAAGTCGTACGCTGATCTTAAAAGGTGTGACATTGAATATCAAGTTGGAGATAAAGTATTCTTAAAGGTGTCTCCATGGAAAAAGATTATGAGATTTGGCCAAAAAGGAAAACTTAGTCCCCGATTTATTGGACCTTATGAGATACTTGAAAGGGTTGGACCAGTTGCATATATATTGGCTTTGCCACCTGAATTAGACAAGATCCACCATGTCTTCCATATTTCTATGCTCAGAAGATATCGTTCTGATCCATCTCATGTTCTTCCAGTTGAATCTATTGAGGTTAATCCTGCCTTGACGTATAATGAAGAACCTATCCTAATTCAAGCTCGAGAAGTAAAGCAACTTAGGAACAAGAGAATCCCCTTAGTAAAGGTACTTTGGAGGAACCATTCTGGGAAGGAAGCTACCTAGGAGAGAGAAGAAGACATGAGGTCCCAGTATCCGCACTTGTTTCGAGACTAGTTTAAGGTAAATTTCGAGACAAAATTTCTTTTAGGAGGAGAGAGTTGTAACACCCCTAAATACTAGACCAACATTCACATGTCGATACACCATTGCTTAATTACTAGAATAGAACTTGAAATTTTGTGATATTTGCAACCTTGCTTAGCATAATTGTGATCGTAATTTAAGGTATTGTATGGGGGTATTTACGTAATTTTCTAATTAGAATTATATATAAATTGAAAGCGTTGGTATTAGTTATATACCTATAGGTATATATGTATGCTTTCTGGGTAGCCTACTTTTATTTGGGCAGCCCTTTTAGTGACAGCTGCACATGTGACTAGCCTCACTTTTGAGACTATATTTTGACACCTCTTCTAGTAAAATTCGTCTCACCTGAAGTATAAGAACCTTAGAAAATTATCTAACAAGTTGTTCTTCAAAATCACAAGAGAAAAAACTAGGCCCTTTTGGCTGGAATTCGAGACGCACACTTCTTTTTGGTAAGTGACGAAATTTGTTTCTGAGCTGGGTAGTGTTTGGTATGTTATACATATCTCTTTCTATAGAACTTAGTTTACAGTGAATAAATATGATTTGGAAATCTAATTCATAGACCTACAACTCTTATGGTTATGTAAAACTCTAATTTAGTTGTTATGGATTCGAAATATGGGACGCAACATAGGACAAGTTCAGTCCAGATTTCGGAATTAGAAATCCTGTATGATCAACTGTTACTGTTTTGATGATATCTCTTTGTACAAAATATATTTTGCGGTGGTTCTTGATTGTTTGCAACCTTGAGATATGTACCTACATCTTTCCTGAAGAGTATACACTCCATTTTTGCCGTTTTCCTTTTCAAATATAAGTTGCGACATGAGGGACTAGGCTGGCCAGAATTTCTGTTTTGGGAGCATAGTCGTATTTGTACAAGCTAAGCTTACTTGTAATGATAATCCTGTTTTACATAAACATTATTGATCTGCTAGGAATTAAAGAAGTTATTTAATTGTATTTTTAAGCTTGTATATACTCGTGAACAAATTGAGGACCTTGAAACGTTGGTTGGTCTACGGTCTGAACTAGCGAAGTTGTGTTGGACTGTTTCTTTGCTAAAGCACTGAGGTTTGTGTATAAACTTGTACTTGCACTCTTTTAACTGCTGGTATATCTGAAAGCTTATCTTGGTACCTTGGTTACCCCTTGTCACTTTTCATGGTCGTGTTGGTATCCTTTAAGACATTAAAGACGCTTGTGTAACTCGTCCACTTGCACGGATTGTTTGATCACTTGGTACTCTTGTTAGGACCTTGTCCTTCTTGTGGCTGTGACTATGTCACTATTGGCATGCCTCTTGATTCAGATCATTTGCCATCTTGACTCTGGATATTTAGTCCGTCTTAAGAATGGAAGTTGTCCATTTTAAGTACGAACTAGAAAACCATTTTTAATATGGTTCTTGGTTCTCTTGATTATTGGGCTTTGACCCTTCTTGATACAGGGCGTCGGCCCTTCTTGATATCTCCTTGTGCTTGGTGTGATGACATGATGTATATATTGGGCGAGCCTTGTTGTTGAATCTCTTGGAAAATGGTGCTATGAGCGTTCTTGACATTTGGATCTTTAAATATCGAACTTGATACTCTTTACATATTGTTCACTTGATTTATTTATTATATTCAATTATGCTACCCATGACTTGAGAAAGGTAACTTGGTGAATCTGAGGGCTCCGAACCTATAGTTTTTGCACCACTAAGCTATATGCTTAGCGATAGTTGTTTCTATCGTAGGGAATGTTCGAGAGGATGAATGAAGCTGGCCATGGGAGATGGAGATTTTGAGAGCCTTAAGGAAGATCACATTTGCATATAGGCATCTATATTTTATATAAACCTTGGGACTTGTACATGATCTATGTGTTGTATATTTACATGAAATTTTGAGGACTAATTTGATCACGTCACCATGGGTTGTAATATAAGTATGTCTATATGTTTTGTTATTTTTTGGTGTGTAAACCCAAGTCTTGTAATATACGAAATGTACTATTAGTTTTGAATATTTGTGTGAAGCATGAACCGGCTGATTCGGTACTCGAAAGTTGGTAATATTCTTGTTATCTCATCCTTAAGTGTGAGGATAATATATGCATGAAAAGCTCGTCAGTTATTTGCTTAAATTACTCTGGATGGGTTTTTCCGTCATAAGTTAAATTCCGCGCCATATCAATTTTAACATCAAGTAAATGTTTAAATGGGCAAGATGTATATCCTCAACTAAATTATTCGTTATGAACCTAATCTCTCTATTAGATTAAAATCAATATGCCCTTCGTTAATCTCTTTTAAATGTCGCAAGTATTAAAATAGGTTTCTCGTTAAGTAGTAGTATCCCTCCGAAAGGGTCACTACAATGATCATAAGAGACATTCTTATCAAAGAAAACTTTGTTTGGGGCATCACCATTCAAAGCAATGGTAGCAGATAAATTAATAATATAGGCATCAGTATTAAGTGCTTCTACCCAAAAAGAATTTGGTAGCTTAACACTTGAAAGCATACATGAAACCCTCTAAACTAGAGTTTTGTTCATCCTCTCTGCTAAATCATTTAGCTGAGGGGTCTTTTGATAATTTTTCTGATGTCGAAAACCCTACTCTCTGCAATATCTATCAAAAAGACCAATATACTCACCACCATTACCAGGACAGATGCATTTTATTTTCTTCCTTGTCTATCTCTCAACCAAGGTCTGAAAATTCTTGAACATATAAAGTACCTGATCCTTGGACTTCAAAGAGAATGCCCAGAGTTTGCGAGAATGATCATCAATAAAAGTCATAAAGTAAAGTGCACCAACATGAGGCTTTACCTTTAAATGACCACACAAATCATAATGCACCAACTCCAGCAAATCAAGCTTTCTTGAAGGAGGATGACTCTGAAAAGAAACTTTTTTCTATTTACCGACTAAGCAATGAACACATTTGTTCAACTTTGCTTATTTTACTCCAGAAAGCAAATTCTTATTAGCTAAATTTTCCTGCCTCTTCTTGCTCATATGACTCAGCTTTCTATGCCATAACTCTGATGATGTTTCATTCTCCACCAAATTTACTAAGCCTCTAGAAATGGAGCCCTGAAAAACGTACAAGTTAGACAACTTGTCACCACAGGCTACAACCATCGAACCTCTAGTAAGCTTCCATTAGCCAGCACCAAGGACTAAGATAACCCTCATCATCAAAGTATCCCACAGAAATCAAATTCAAGCGAACATCTGGAGCATGCTCGACATTATTTAAAACTAGTTTGAAACCATTATTATTTTCCAAACAAACTGTCCCAACACAAAGAACTGCAACCTCATGATTATTGCCCATTTTCAATATCCCAAAATTACCTGGAGTATAAGAAGAAATATTTCCTTCTTGCGCGTGACATGAGAAGTAGCACCAGAATCCACAAACCAGCTAGACTCATTGCGAACAAGATTAAAGGCATTTTCATCACAAGAAACAAAAAGGTTAGCGTTAGCAACAACAGCAACACGATTCTCTTGTACTTGAAACAATATTTCTTGATATGCCCATTCTTGTGGCAATAGTCACATGCAACATTCTTGAATTTAGACTTTGACTTTCCTCTACTTTTATCTCTTTCATTCTGACCTATGAACTTTCTTCTCCCCTTGTCTTCAGTAACAAAAACATCGGCGTGTGAGACCAAAAAAGATGATCTTCTTCTCATCTCTTCATTCTAGACACCACTCTTAGCATATTCCACAATTACAACACCACTGGGAAAAGAATTAGTCAAAGAAACTCGAAAAGTTTCAAAAGGATCTGGCAGAGTATTAATAAGTCATAGTCCATGTATTTCATCATCGAATTTTACACCCATTCCGGACAGCTGGTCAACAACACCCTGAAAATCATTAATATGATCAGAAATAGGAGTGCCCTCTTTATACTTGATGTTCATCAATTGTTTCAATAGAAACAACTTATTGTTGCCAGTCTTCGAAGCATAAAGTGTCTCGAGTTTGTCCCATAAACTTCTGGCATGTGTCTCATTAACAATGTGATTTCTAATATTATCTTCAGCTCATTGTCTAATATAGCCACAAACTTGTAAGTGCTCAAATTCCCAATCATCGTCATTCATAGATTCGGATTTATTAGAAGCAAACACATTTAGATGCATTTTCTTGACAGATAGAAAATCTTTCATCTCGTCTTTCCAAGTATGATAATTACTACCATTCCAAAAAACCATATTTCTCATATATGGCTCCATTATTCAAATAGATTATCACAACAACCCAATGTTCTGATATCACTTTGTTGGGAAAGGCAAGCACAAATAAATGTGCACAACAAGGCAATAACGGAAGAAAACCTAAGTCAAAACTTTCTATTATATTAGAACCATGAAAATACAAACTAATGAGAGAATAAAATTGTTTGGGCAGCAAACAAATCAACCAAAGCAAGCAAAATACATCAACACATTAGATACCAAGTTGATCGTAGAAAACCTCTTCTATGTGAAGAGTAAAAACCACAAGGACAAAGCTCCACTAAAATAAAAAAAATGTTACAAAAGTGTTCTCCAAAATGGCCACCAACAAAGTTCCAAACAATGAGCAACACAACTACAAGATAGCAACAAATACTAGAGAAATAAAGGGGTAAAATCACTGAAATGCAACTACTGTTCACGAGCTAAATCTGGATCTACAGGACTCCAAATCGACCTCTATTAGTTCCCAATCAAAGAATGAATTGAAAGGATCAAGCTATCCAAAAATTAGCTAAATCAGACAAGGAACGAAGTTGGAAACACAATTTGAAATTGACTGCTAGGGTTTGTGCGAAAAGCTGCACTCTCTCACTTTGCTCTCTAGTGTGGTTGTTGATCAAACTCTTGTGTTTCTTCAAAAATAAGAACTAAAATAAAGTCTTACATATGCACCATAATATTGGACTTATGAGCAAACGTTGGCTAGTCTAAATCGAGCTTAAATTTCTCCACATAGGAAAGGAAAGAAACCAAGAACCTTGGATTTTTATTTATCCACATAGGAATGGAAAAAGTCCCAATAGATCCAAATTTAAAAACTGGATCATCTATCTGCACAAGGTAGGGATTGAGGTTTGTGCACACAAACCTCCCCACACACCCCTGGGTATGGTATTGTTGTTAGATGATGTTTTTTTGTTAGAATTTATACCACTATACAGTGTTTAGCAACCTTTTCTTAATAATATAATTTTTTTAAGAACACAACAGAGAGAAGTACAAGTAAGGGAGATAGATGTAACACCTCGGCCTTTGAAAGGGCTAAATTTAGAAAGAACTAATTTGTGATTTGTTCAACTTAAGTTTAAGTTGTGAGTTTTGGGTCTACCTTAACCGACCATAACTTTCAGTAGAGGATGAGTTAAGTGGCCTATAAGATATCAAATGAAAGGTCTTTGAATCCTTCTTCCAACGCCACCAAGTTTACTAAGTTTGGAGTTCGAATTAGGGAGATATGTCCGTTTGAATTCAACTTGTCCAGAAAAGGAAAGTTACCTGAATTAATGAGGGGTATTTTGGTCTTTTCATTACCCCGTCAGCTTTAAACATTTTAAGTAATATTTTAGGGGTCAAAACTGATTTGAGTCAGTTTTCAAAATTCTAAATACATTTCGGGTTTTGAGAAGAGTTCAAGAGGAGAAAAGAGGAAAGGTTCAAGGCGTTCATCAAGGTTCTTGAGTTTTGTCGAGGAATTGCACCAAGGATTCGATCCTAACAAGGTATGTAAGTTTTCATAGTGATGGGTTCATTCACCCACACGCCAATCATGAGTTTCTTTCACGATTGTTATCCATAAGATTGGGTATATTGAGTTCTTGATGAGTTTCTTGAAGTTTCGATCTTAAATCTTTAATTATGGGTTTCGATGAGTTCTTGAGATGAATTTTATGAGTTTGAGGGTTGTGTTTTAGTAGATTTTCGAGTACTTATGTTGGGAATTTGAATATATGAGAGTTTTGAAGAAACCATTCGATTCAAGATGAATTAGAGCCAAAAATCGAAGAGAAAAATTCGGCGAGTTTTCTGGGCAGGGCCAGGGGCGACGCGCCACTGATACACAAGACGGGGCAGGCGCGCCGCACCAGCAGTGCACCAGAAATAGTGCTCTGTAGTTTAGGGGTTGGCACCCCACGCTACCCAGTGCGCCAAGGTTACCTTCCCCGTCTTTTTTCCGTCATTTGTCCCGTCAGAGTTCTTTTAAAGGGTACCTTCACTCCTTTCTGATTCTAACTACTCTAAACTACATATAAACATCGAGATATCCTTCATAACATGAGTTATAACCCTTGAATTCATAATTCATAATTCAAATTCAAGGTAGAGTTAAGAGTAAAGTCTTGAGAGTTCTTTCGAGTCATTCTGAGAAGTCTTTTACAATCTTTTTAAACTTGTTTTAAGACATGAGAACTTGAGTATGAGGATGAGGAGAGTTGAGTTTAATTTTTAAAAATGAATATATGGCGACTAAGTATTCCGAAGAGAAAATGTTTTTACATTTTAAATGAGAGGAAACATCGATTTCTAAATGAGTTCATGAGGAGTTTATGAGTATGATCTCTTTTAAGAGAAACTTTTGAGTAATAATCTCAAAAGTTGAGCATGAGAGATTGTATTTAAACATATGAGTTGAGTTATATTTTGGGAGTAGTATTGAGCACCGATATGGGGACGAGTTTAAATAAACTCAAAGTCCTCATAAACCATGTAGCCAATGTGGGTAGAAAGGGTCATACTTGTTAGATGATTCCTTATTGCTCCTTAAGAATAGCTTAATGTATCCACTTAGTTGAGGATGTCATATACTCCAGCAAGGTATAGGACAGTTCGGGCAGCGTGGGTGAGACGTTGAATCATCACATAACTCATAGTGATGGTTGTCGATTAAAGAATCTCCCAAATTGAGTAATTTTGTATCTTTATATACCAACTGAGTTATTATTGTATTTTAAATACATTGAGTCATTATCTACTGTTTCAAATGCTTTAAATAAACTTCATCTTTATTGTTGTTTTTATACTGTACTGAGTTGAGTATCCTTGAATTGATGTTGAGTTGAGTTGATTTGAGGTGAGTATGTTTCCTTCTTTCCAAGTTCAAGCTTTTATGTTATGTTCAGTATTCCCCTTACATTCTCATAAATTCAATGTACTGATGTCATTTGGCCTGCATCGTTTCATGATGCAGATACAGGAGATCAAGGTCATCAACAGGCGCTTCATTTATACCACTTGCAGTTCCAGAGTTGTTTTGTGAGCCTCCTTACTTCTTAAGGAACCCTTATTTATGATTTTAGTTTAGTTCGATTGGTGGTCTTGTCCCGACATCCCTCATAGTATTAGAGGCTTCATAGATAGATAGTAGTAGTTGAGAAGTCTGTTTCATTTTCTAATGTTAATGTTCTAGACTTGAGTTGCCCTTGTGGCCAGTTTGAATATTTTTAAATGTTCTAAGTTAGGTATTTGAGACATTTGAGTTTATGTAATGCTGAGTAAGTCTTCTGCTGAAAGTTCAGCCAGGCCAAGGGTTCGCTTGGGGACAGCAATAGTTCTCGAGTGTCGGCCACGTCCATGGTGTAGCCTCAAGGGGTGAAAAACATGGTATCAGAGCAAAGAGTTCAAGAGTTTTAGGGTATTTGTAAAGTCGTGTCTGTAGAGTCCTAGTTAACTGTGTGAAGTGTGCCACATCTATAATTAGGAGGCTGCGACATTTGGGAATTATCTCACTTCTTTCATACTATTTTCATGCGATGAAGTTCAACTCTATAAAGTTTCCTTCTAATTTGTGCTTGCACATATCTTTCAAATATTGCCTCCATGAAGAGTTGTTCGAGGTCGTCCGGCTAGAAGGAATGTTGATCCCCAAGATCAAGGGATCCCCAATGCACCTGAGGTGCAACCCCAAGGAGAGGTCACTAACGCTGAGTTCTGGGATGTTATCCGGATGTTAAGTCAAGCTGTGACCAACCAAGCTGGGCAACAACGAGGGAATCGATAGGATGTGGCTGATACATCCAGAATTCATGAGTTCTTGAGGATGAATCCTCCAGAATTCACTGGTTCAAGTGTCACTAAGGATCTGAAGAACTTTGTGGAAGAGTTGCAGAAAGTGTTTGAGGTGATGCATGTTTAAGATGTTGAGCGTGTGGAGTTAGTTGCATACCAACTGAAGGATATTTCTAGGATCTGGTATGACAAATGTAAGAAGAGTATTGCCGAAGGAGCACCAATTGTGAGTTGGGTTGTGTTCGTAGTGGCATTCTTAGGGCGTATCTTTCACCGTGAACTGAGGGAGGTGAAGTTAAGAGAATTCCTTAACTTGAGCAGGAATCCATAAGTGTGCATGATATAGCCTCAAGTTCACCCAACTATCCCGCTATGCTCTGGAAATGGTTGCTGACATGTGAAGGATGAGCTTGTTTGTGTCTGGATTGTCTCGTCCGTGAAGCAAAGAGAGTAAGGTTGTTATGTACTGGAGACATGGACATAGCAAGGCTTATGATCCATGTGCAGCAGGTTGAGGAGGACAAGTTGAGAGATAGGAAAGAGTTCTGCAACAAGAAGGCTAAGACATCAGGTAATGAGTCCCGGCAACAGAAGGATAATGCGAACCGGTCATCCTTTCAACTAAATGCAAATGGACATGATCCATCATCTTCTAGTGCACCTGCACAAAAGAACAGAAGTGAGGTTAGGAATCAGAATTCGCAGAACTTTAAAGCTAGACTTGCTCAATCTCAAGGTAGTGTGGCACAAAGGTCCAACTAGACTCCTGCATGTGCTAAGTGTGGTAGGAACCACCTAGGAGTGTGTCATGATGGCTCTGCTGGTTTTATCAAGTGTGGTCAGATGGGTCACTTCATGAGAGAGTACCCTAAGAACATGCAAGGAAATGGTAATGGGGGCAATAGAGCCCAATCTTCTTCAGCTGCTCCGCCAAACAAAGTCGCACCTAGAGGAGCTACTTCAGGAACAGGTAGAGGAGAAAACCGTTTGTATGCTATCACCAGTTGCCAATAGCAAGTGAATTCAATTGATGTTATCACTCTTATTATCAAAGTCTTTACTTTTGATGTATATGTATTTCTTGATCCAGGTGTGAGTTTATCTTTTGTGACTCCATATGTTTCTATGAGTTTCGATATTCTTCCCAAACAACTTCTTGAGCCCTTCAGTGTTTCCCCACCTATTGGTTAGTCTATTCTAGCTGAGAGAGTTTACCTTGATTGTACCATTTCTGTCAATCACAAGGACACCATGGCTGACTTAGTCGAGTTAGATATGGCGGACTTTTATGTTATTCTAGGTATGGACTGGCTTCATTCTTGTTATACCTCAGTTGTTTGTAGAACTCGAGTAGTTAAGTTTCAGTTTCCTAATGAGCCAGTTATTAAGTGGAGGAGCAGTTCAGCACTACAATCAACTGAGGTATAACAAGAATGAAGCCAGTCCATACCTAGATTAACATAAAAGTCCACCATATATAAGTCGACTAAGTCAGTCATGGTGTCCTTGTGATTGACAGAAATGGCTCACGATAAGCTCTCTCTCCTAAAATAGACTAACCAACAGGTGGGGAAACACTAAAGGGCTCAAGAAGTTGTTTAGCAAGAATATCGAAACTCATAGAAACATATAGAGTCACAAAAGATAGACTCACACCTGGATCAAGAAATACATATACATCAAAAGTAAAGACTTTGATCATACCAGTGATAACATCAGGTGAATTCACTTGCTCTTGGCAACTGGTGATAGCATACAGACGATTTTCTCCTCCACCTATTCCTAAAGTAGCTCCTCTAGGTGCAGCTCTGTTTGGCGGAGCAGCTGAAGAAGATTGGGCTCCATTACCATTTCCTTGCATGTTCTTAAGGTACTCTCTCATGAAGTGACCCATCTGGCCACACTTGAAACAACCAGCGGAGCCACCACAACACACTCATAGGTGGTTCCTACCACACTTAGCACATGCAGGAGTCCAATTGGCCCCTTGTGCCACACAACCTTGAGATTGAGTAGGTCTAGCTTTGAAGTTCTACTAATTTTGATTCCTAACCTCACTTATGTTCTTTGGTGCTGGTGCACTAGAAGATGATGGAGCGGGTCCATTTAAATTTTGTTAAAAGGATGACCGGTTTGCATTACCCTTCTGTTGCCGGGACTCATTACATGATGTCTTAGCCTTCTTGTTGCGGAACTCTTTCCTATCTCTCAACTTGTCCTCATCAACTTGTTCCACATGGATCATAAGCCTTGATATGTCCATGTCTCCAGTACATAACAACCTTACCCTCTTTACTTGATGGACGAGACAACCCAGACACAAACAAGCTCATCATTCTCATGCCAGCAACCATTTTCGGAGCATAGCGGGATAGTTGGGTGAACTTGAGGCTATATCATGCACACTCATGGATTCCTGCTCAAGTTAAGGAATTATCTTACCTTCACCTCCCTCAGTTCACGGGGAAAGAAACAACCCAACTCACAATTGGTGCTCCTTCGGCAATACTCTTCTTCCATTGGTCATACCATATCCTAGAAACACCCTTCAGTTGGTATGCAACTAACTCCACACGCTCATCATCTTCAACATGCATCACCTCAAACACTTTCTGCAACTCTTCCACAAAGTTCTTCATCCTTAGTAACACTTGAACTAGAGAACTAGAGGATTCATCCTCAAGAACTCACAAATTCTAGATGTATCAGCCACATTATATCGATTTCCTCTTTGTTTCCCAGCTTGGTTGGTCTCAACTTGACTCAACATTCGGATAGCATCCCAGAACTCAGCGTTAGTGACCTCTCCTTGGGGATGCACCTCAGGTGCATTGAGGATCCCTTGATCTTGAGGATCAACATTCCTTCTAGCCGGACGACCACGAACAACTCTTCGTGGAGGCAATATTTGAAAGATACGTGCAAGCACGAATTAGAAGGAAACTTTATAGAGTTGAACTTCATCACATGAAAAGAGTATGAAACAAGTGAGATAATTCCCAAATGTCGCAGCCTCCTAATTATAGATGTGGCGCACTTCACGCAGTTAACTAGGACTCTAAAGACATGGCTTTACAGACACCCTAAAACTCTTGAACTTTGTGCTATGATACCAAGTTTTTCACCCCCTGAGCCTACACCATGAACGTGGCCAATACTCGAGAACTATTGCTGGCCCCTAGCGAACCCTTGGCCTGGCTCAACTCTCAGCAGAAGACTTACTCAGCATTACATAAACTCAAATATCTCAAATACTTAACTTAGAACATTTAAAAATATTCAAACTGGCCACAAGGGCAACTCAAGTCTAGAACATTAACATTAGAAAATGAAACAGACTTCTCAACTACTACTATCTATCTATGAAGCCTATAATACTATGAGGGATGTCGGGACAAGACCACCAATCAGCCTAACAAAACTGAAATCATAAATAAGGGTTCCTTCGGAAGTAAGGAGGCTCACAAAATAACTCTAGAACTGCAAGTGGTATAAACGAAGCGCATGTTAATGACATTGATCTCCTGTATCTGCATCATGAAACGATGCAAGCCAAATGACATCAGTACATTGAATTTATGAGAATGTAAGGGGAATACTGAACATTACATAAAAGCTTGAACTTGGAATGAAGGAAACATACTCACCTCAAGTCAACTCAACTTAACCTCAATTCATGGATACTCAACTCAATACAATATAAAAACAACAAAGATGCAGTTTATTTAAAGCATTTGAAATAGTAGATAATGACTCAATGTATTTAAAATACAATAATAACTCAGTTAGTATATAAAGATTCAAAATTGCTCAATTTGGGGGATTCTCTAACCGGCAACCATCGCTATGAGTTATGTGATGATACAACGTCTCGCCCACGCTGCCCGAACTGTCCTATACCTTGCTGGAGTGTATGACATCCTCAACTAAGTGGATACATTAAGCTATTCTTAAGGAGCAATAAGGAATCATCTAACAAGTATGACCCTTTCTACCCACGTTGGCTACATGGTTTATGAGGACTTTGAGTTTATTTAAACTCGTCCCCATAGCGGTGCTCAATACTACTCCCAAAATATGTCTCAACTCATATGTTTAAATACATTTCCTCATGTTCAAATTTTGAGATTATTACTCAAAAGTTTCTCTTAAAAGAGATCATACTCATAAACTCCTCATGAACTCATTTAGAAATCGATGTTTCCTCTCATTTAAAATGTAAAAACATTTTCTCTTCGGAATACTTAGTCGCCATATATTCATTTTGAAAAATTAAACTCAACTCTCCTCATCCTCATACTCAAGTACTCATGTCTTAAAACAAGTTTAAAAAGATTGTAAAAGACTTCTTAAAATGACTCGAAAGAACTCTCAAGACTTTACTCTTAACTCTACCTTGAATTTGAATTATAAATTCAAGGGTTATGACTCATGTTATGAAGGATATCTTGATGTTTAGATGTAGTTTAGAGTAGTTAGAATCAGAAAGGAGTGAAGGTACACTTTAAAAGAACTGAGACAGGACAAACGACGGAAAAAAGACTGGGAAGGTAACCCTGGCGCACTGAGTAGTGTGGGGGGCCAGCCCCTAAACTACAGAGAACCATTTCTGGCGCACTGCTGGTGCATCGCTCCTGCCCCCTCTTGCGTATCAGTGACGTGTCACCCCTTAACCCGCCCAGAAAACTCGCCGAATTTTTCTCTTCGATTTTTGGCTCTAATTCATCTAGAATCGAATGGTTTCTTCCAAACTCTCTTATATTCGAATACCCAACTTAAGTAATTTAAAATCTACTAAAAAACAACCCTCAAACTCATAAAATTCATCTCAAGAACTCATCGAAACCCATCATTAAATATTTAAGATCGAAACTTCAAGAAACTCATCAAGAACTCAATATACCCAATCTTACGGATAACATTCATAAAAGAAACTCATGATTGGCGTGTGGGTGAATGAACCCATCACTATGAAAACTTAAATACCATGTTAAGATCGAATCCTTAGTGAAATTCCTCGACAAAACTCAAGAACCTTGATGAACGCCTTGAACCTTTCCACTTTTCTCCTCTTGAACTCTTCTCAAAACCCTAAACGTATTTAGAATTTTGAAAACTGACTCAAATCAGTTTTGACCCCTAAAATATTACTAAAAATGTTTAAAACTGATTGGGAAAGGAAAAGACCAAAATACCCCTCATTAATTCAGGTAACTTTCCATAACTGGACAAGTTGAATTCAAACGGACATATCTCCCTAATTCGAACTCCAAACTTGGCAAACTTGGTGGCGTTGGAAAAAAGGATCCAAAGACCTTTCATTTGATATCTTATAGGCCACCTAACTCATCCTCTACTGAAATTTATGGTCGGTTGAGGTAGACCTAAAACTCACAACTTAAACTTAAGTTGAACTAATCACAAATTAGTTCTTTCTAAATTTAGCCCTTTCAAAGGCCGAGGTGTTACATCTATCTCCCTTGCTTGTACTTCTCTCTGTTGTGTTCTTAAAAAAATTATATTATTAAAAAAAGGTTGCTAAACACTGTCTAGTTGTATAAATTCTAACAAAAAAGCATCATCTAACAACAATACCATACCCAAGGGTGTGTGGGGAGGTTGCTGTGTACACAAACCTTAATTCCTACCTTGTGCAAATAGATGATTCAGTTTTCAAACTTGTATCTATTAGGTTTTGGGTCTTTTTCCCTTCCTATGTGGATAAATAAAAGTTCAAGGTTCTTGGTTTCTTTCCTTTCCTATGTGGATAAATTTCAGCTCAATTTAGACTAACCCACGTTTGCTCATAAGTCCAATATTATGGTGCATATGTAAGACTTTATTTTAGGTCTTATTTTTGAAGAAACACAAGAGTTTGATCATCAACCACACTAGAGAGCAAAGTGAGAGAGTGCAGATTTTCGCACAAACCCTAGCAGTCAATTTCAAATTGTGTTTCCAACTTCGTTCCTTGTCTGATTTAGCTGATTTTTGGACAGCTTGTTCATTCTTTGATTGGGAACTAATAGAGGTCGATTTGGAGTCCTCAAGATCAAGATTTTAGCTCTTGAACAGTAGATGCATTTCGGTGATTTTACCCCTTTATTTCTCTAGTATTTGTTGCTATCTTGTAGTTGTGTAGGTCATTGTTTGGAACTTTGTTGGTGGCCATTTTGTAGATCACTTTGTAACATTTTTTTTATTTTAGTGGAGCTTTTTCCTTGTGGTTTTTACTCTTCACACATAAGAGGTTTTCTACGATAAACTTGGTATCTAATGTGTTGATTTATTTTGCTTGCTTTGGTTGATTTGTTTGCTGCCCAAACAGTTTTATTCTTGCATTAGTTTGTATTTTCTTGGTTCTAATAGAATGGAAAATTTTGACTTAGGTTTTCTTCCGTTACTGCCTTGCTGTGCACATTTATTTGTGCTTGCCTTTCCCAACAAAGTGATATCATAACATTGGGTTGTTGTGATAATCTATTTGAATAATGGAGCCATTTATCAAAAAGATGGTTGTTTGGAAGGGTAATAATTATCATACTTGGAAAGACAAGATGAAAAATCTTCTATATGTCAAGAAAATGCATCTAAATATGTTTGCTTCTAATAAACCCGAATCTATGAATGACGATGATTGTTAATTTGAGCACTTACAAGTTTGTGGCTATATCAGACAATGAGTTGAAGATAATATTAGAAATCACATTGTTAATGAGACACATGCCAGAAGCTTATGGGACAAACTAGAGAAACTTTTTGCTTCGAAGACTGGCAACAATAAGTTGTTTCTATTGAAACAATTGATGAACATCAAGTATAAAGAGGGCACTCCTATTTCTGATCATATTAATGATTTTCAGGGTGTTGTTGACCAGATGTCCGGAATGGGTGTAAAATTCGATGATGAAATACATGGACTATGACTTATTAATACTCTGCCAGATCCTTTTGAAACTTTTCGAGATGTTCGCTTGAATTTGATTTCTGTGGGATACTTTGATGATGAGGGTTATCTTAGTCCTTGGTGCTGGCCAATGGAAGCTTACTAGAGGTTCGATGGTTGTAGCCTGTGGTGACAAGTTGTCTAACTTGTACGTTTTTCAGGGCTCCATTTCTAGAGGCTCAGTAAATTTGGTGGAGAATGATACTTCATCAGAGTTATGGCATAGAAAGCTGAGTCATATAAGCAAGAAGAGGCTGGAAAATTTAGCTAATAAGACTTTGCTTTCTGGAGTAAAATAAGCAAAGTTGAACAAATGTGTTCATTGCTTAGCCGGTAAACAGAAAAAAAATTATTTTCAGAGTCATCCGACTTCAAGAAAGCTTGATTTGCTGGAGTTGGTGCATTCTAATTTGTGTGGTCATTTAAAGGTAAAGTTTCATGTTGGTGCACTTTACTTTATGACTTTTATTGATGATCATTCTCGCAAACTCTGGGAATTCTCTTTGAAGTCCAAGGATCAGGTACTTGACATGTTCAAGAATTTCCACGCCTTGGTTGAGAGATAGAAAACGAAGAAAATAAAATGCATCTGGTCTTTTTGATAGATATTGCAGAGAGCAAGGTATTCGACATCAGAAAACTTATCCAAAGACCCCTCAGCTAAGCTACCAAATTCTTTTTGGGTAGAACCACTTAATATTGATGCCTATATTATTAATTTATCTCCTACTATTGCTTTGAATGGTGATGCCCCAAACAAAGTTTTCTTTGATAAGAATGTCTCTTATGATCATCTTAAAGTTTTTGGGTGTAAAACTTTTGTGCATGTTCCTAAGGATGATAGGTCAAAGTTTGATAGTAAATCTAGGCAATTGATGAGTCCACAAATTAGACTCATTTAGGGCTTTATTTTGATAGAAATAGTGTCCTCAAATGCTTATTTTGTCTCAATATTTGATGAAAACTCTTAAGTTTCAGGTACTTGAAGTTTTAGTGGAAGCATGGACACTTAGGCGCAAAAAGGAACAAAAAGGCTAAAAATAACGAAGAAGCTGAAGCCTGCACATCACCAAGCACGCTTGGCGATTCGCCGAAGGGACGCACTTCGCCTTTTGTTCCAGTACGCGAAGCCTTGAAGGAGCAGGATCAGAAAGGCGATGAAAGGAGCAGTCGGCATTTAGATGAATAATTCCGCGAAGTAGTACTATCTCGCCCAATGACACAGAGCACAACCATGTTGAAGGCTAGTGAAAGACGGCGACGAACTAAACCAAAAGGCGAATCGACGAGTTAATCGGCGATTCCAACTAACCTCGCCGAAAGATCCGCCAACACTATTTTCTGAAGTCTATAAATACTAAACTTGTTATTAATTTTGAGGAGCCGAACAACTATTATAATTTTCAAAATATAATAGTACTTTTTGGGATATTTTCTCTCAAGTTTGGAGAGGGTTTTTTTTTGGAGACTTGAAGAAAGAAGGATTTCATCTTCCCCAAGTTGGAAGTGGGTCTTTTCCATTCTTCTTCCTTTGCTTAAATCAAGGTTTAATTCCTTATACCCATTTGATTTTAGTATCATTTTAGGTGTATTTTGTTATTTCTTGATGTGTGGCTAAAAACCCCATTCTTGGGGTGTGATTTAGCAAATATGTGTTGATATTATTGTTGGGTCTTGCTTGCTGATAGGTTAGATGTATTTTAATGGTGATTTCACCTAGTGGTTGTGATTTAATTTAATAGGTTTGTAGTTGCAAATACAAAACAACCCATGTGTTTTCGGCTTGCTCGAGAGGGAGATCACGAAACCAAGACCACTAGACTGATGCCCTAAGGAGTTGGTCGACATGAGGTTCAGTCCGAGAGGGTAAGCCCAAGTCTGATATCCTAACACTCAGCTCGAGAGAGTGAGTGGGGTAAGGCGTAGGCTGGCCTTCATGCGGCAAATGGGTGTCCGAGAGGAACGCATTTGAAACGGGGTAAGTTGCCCGAGAGGGAACTTATTTCCATCTAAAGCTTAGCCTAGT
>JAJOOD010001695.1:0-32023 GCA_029582525.1 Solanum tacnaense | reverse complement strand
ATTTGAAGTACTTAGGGTGAATAAAGGTTGATCCAACAATAATGTCTTTTTATTAAATTTGTACAGAGTGAACAAAGACAATGTGTAGTAGCATTTAGATTTTGTTTGTTTACCCTATTATTTTTATATTTGTTCTATGTTACTATGCATCCTAAAAGATACTTAGCTAAAAGTACTCTACTGTTGGATTTTATGGTAGGATGACATGAATCCTTCAATATTTAAGAAGTCCGAAATGGGATCAAGTTCAAAGAATGTGAAGCAATCATTCCTTTCACCTGGTACTTTAGCTAGGGGAAGAGGGCAAAGCCTCATATTGATGGGCTCTGTAAGAGTAGCTGCTGAAAAGAGAAATTTGATTGATCAAAAGAGACTCTGAGAAGCAAATCATGTATTTTATTTATTTTCTCAAGCTATAGATATATACTATTAGGCGATTGTGTCTTATTTTTTGAAGCTATAGATGTTTGTACATTGAGTTTTCTTACGTTAACAGACACTGTCATTTCCAAATAGTAATGTGGATTTCCACTTTGTCCCTGCTCTCTGATCTAGAATAGTTTTGTTTAAGTTGATTCCAGCTGTAACTTTAGGCAAATGTACTTCCATAGTAATTTTGAATAGGTCTAAATGGATGTTTATTCAAGTAGATTAATTTTACGAAATCTTGTATGGAGAACCCTCAGAGAAGAAGTCAGGTTATTGATTATATTGATTTTGCAGAAAAGGATATCGAACATAACTTTACATATGGGGGCTATGTTAAAAGAAGTACTGTAAGAGGAAGCGTCGAAAAGAGAACAATGGTTGGAAACAACAAAGATTTAAATGTTACAACATGTAATCAAAATGACATTGTGCAGAAGACTAATGTCGTCCCTCCTGGTTTTGATGCAATGGAAGATGAAACTTCCTTTCCTAATGAAGATCTTGAAGTAATGCAAGAGACTGTGAAAAGCAAACCAAGTTTCTAATCCTATTTCATTTCCTTAGTATGAAAAAATTATTATTGTTAGACGATTAAGGTTGTATAATGTTTGAATTGTAGCAAAGAAGAATGGGCAGAACATGACATCGGAGTGCTCTGTTAGAGGAAGTATTGGAAGAGGAAGCGTCGAAAAGAGAACAATGGTTGGAAACAACAAAGGTTTAAATGCTGCAACATATAATCAAAATGATATTGCGCAGAAGACTAAAGTTGTCCCTCCTAGTTTTGATGCACTGGAAGATGAAACTTCCTTTCCTAATGACGATCTTGAAGTAATAGAAGAGACTGTGAAAAGCAAACCAGGTTTCTAATCCTATTGCATTTTCTTAGTATGAAAAATTTATAATTGTTAGACAATTAAGGTTGTGTAATGTTTGAATTGTAGGAAAGGAGAATGGGCTGAACATTACATCTGTGTGCTCTGTTAAAGGAAGTATTGTAAGAGGAAGTGTCGAAAAGAGAACAATGGTTGGAAACAACAAAGGTTTAAATGCTGCAACATATAATCAAAAATGTCATTGCACAGAAAACTAATGTCGTCCCTCCTGGTTTTGATGCACTAGCAGATGAAACTTCCTTTCCTAGTGACGATTTTAAAGTAATGCAAGAGACTGTGAGAAGCAAACCAGGTTTCTAATCCTATTTCATTTTCTTAGTATGAAAAATTTATAATTGTTAGATGATTAAGGTTATATAATGTTTGAATTGTAGCAAAGGAAAATGGGCATAACATTCCATCTGTGTGTTATGTTAAAGGAAGTAATGTTGTACAGAGAACTTCTATTGGAAAAAGTAAAAATTATTGTGTTCCATCTTCTGATAAAAATGAAGTAGCACACAATAAGAACCTTATGCAACCTGGTTTTGATCCAATAGAGGTTGATACTTTCTTTCCTCGTGATGATCTTTGAAGTAATGGGACGAGGAAACATATTTACATCACTGAGGTCTGTAAGAGGAGGCATCAGAAAGAGAATAACGAATGAAAACAACAAAGGTCTAAATTCTGCAATATATGATCATAATGCTATTCCACAAAAGACTAATGTCGTCTGTCTAGATTTTGATGCAATCGAAGTTGAAACTTCATTTCCTAATGACGATCATCAAGTAATGCAAGACAACATGAGAAGCAAACCAGGTATTTTATGTTATTTTCTAAACATGCAGATTTATTTTAGTTTGATATTTTGTAATGTTCTTATTAAAGGCAAGGAAAACGGAAAGAACATTACATCGGTGGGTTCTGCTAGAGGAAGTACTTTTGTACAAAGAACTTCTATTGGAAAAAGTAAAGGGTATAGTGTTGTATCTTCTGATATGAATGTACGATCACATAATAAGATCCTTAGGCAACCTGATTTTAATCCAATAGAACATGATACTTCCTTTCCTCATGATGATCTTGAAGCAATGCAAGAGGATTTGAGAAGTAAATCAGGTATTTGACAACCTTCAAGGTCTTATATACAAAGTAGTCCAAGTATATGCACTAGAAAATCAAGTAGAACCCCCCCCCCTCCACATGTACCTATAAGAACTGGTACCTACTGTAGTACTACTGATATGAATCATGTATTTTCCTTTTTGTAGTTTGTTGTATGGTGTCCTTGATATTACTTTTTGTACCTTGATGCATCCCGAGCTTTAGTATGTAATTCATTATGTTGGTAGTGGATTGAATTTATTTCAATGTTTTATTAGCAAGGGAGCGAGCACAAAGATTTACATATGTGGGCTCTCCGAGAAGGTGTGCTGAAAAGAGAACTTTGAATGGAAAAAATAAAGATTCTAAAAATACAGAGTATGATCTGAATGAACTCACACAAAATAATAACCGTGTTCCTTTGGGGTTAGATCCAATGGAGCATGATCTTACTCTTCCTCAAGATGAAGTTGAAGTGATGCAAGACACTCGGAGAGGTAAAGCATGTATTTAACTCTCTGAACTGTTAGAAATTTTTCATTGTTTATAGATTGAGAGTCTGTAATGTTTGACTTATGTCAAAACTTGTAAGTTCATGTAAATTTGACAGGATAAAAAAGGTTAGAGGACCAAATTTGTGCAAGATTGTTACAGGACTCAAACCTGGAGAAAAGCTTAGAGTCACTTTTTACCACAATCGAGTTGTTGGGGATCAGCACGCTTTATTTTCGAGACACTTAGGTTCCTTTGTTCGTGATCGTAATATGTGTCCTTTGCGAGTACACTCATGGACAGACATCGAAGAAGCTAAATTGGAACACATGTGAGGAGCTGTCACTGTAAGGATTTAAATGAATAATATTGATTGAATTGTATTTCTTGAATCTTATTGCTGGTTCATATCTTTGACCTTCTCTGCAACATTTAAAAAAATATAGGAATAGAAGTAAAGTGCAGTCACTTGGTGTAACATATATTTTTTATTTCGTAAAATCACTTCTTGATTTCTTTCCAAAATTTTCACTACTTCATTCCAAACATTTTTCTTTGTGTAACTTATCTTGCTGCGACACTGTTTCAAGAGACTGATATTGTCTATTGTCTGCAATTGTCCCTCTGTTTTGTCTGCAATTGTCCATCTGTTCTTATGCTCTGTTAATTGTCTACTGTCTGCAATTGTCCCTCTGTTTTGTCCATAACCTACAATTGTTCCTCTGTTTTCAGCCCACCCCATCAAGCATATCAATAATGATACACTCATAACTTACAACCTTGCTGATTATTTATTGTCTGTAAGATTTGTTTTAAAATTTTGAGTCTCTTATTTAATGACATCTGCCAAATATATTAGGAAAAAAATGATAGTGATGACATGATTGGTCATAGAGATCATGTATTGAAACATATGAGAAGGTTGTGGAATAATTGGAGACGATCTCTACACATGAATGTGAAGTCTAAGCCATTACGAGAGGTTCTAAAAGATGTGACAGAGGGGGTCAACAAGAGTGATTCGGAATGGCTGGTCAAAGAGCATTTTCTATCTGAAAAATTTAAATGATTTGAGACAAAGACTTACTAAAGACTTCCGCTTGCTTATGGAAATGTTTTAGATTGTTTGAAAGAAAGTTTTTAATTTTCCTTACTTTTCTATGATCTTATGTTATGATGATGCTAAGGGCTTGTATGAGACCCCTTCGGGGTCAAGTATGCCATGTTACGTGTAGGGGGTACCCCTGGGTCGTGTCACATTCGAGGATGAATGTTCCCAAAGGGGAGATAACTTAACACCTCAGAAATCTAGAAGTCTAAGCTAGGGGTAAAGTGAGAGGTCAAGAGCTAAGGAATTAAGCTTGGGAATCTTCACGAGGATCCAAACAGGCCGTTAAGGGCACCACGAGTCATGGTGCTGCCAATGGTGGCTTCCAGTAGCCAATCAACCTTTGTTCACCTCCCACGACCGCGTTGACACCTTGTGGTGCGGACCACGTGTCACGACCCAAGGCCAGCCCCTAGACGTAACACGGCCTTGACCCCGAAGGGGTCTCGTACAAGCCTCTAGCATCATCATTACATAAGACATAGGAAATAATGCGGAAAATTTAAAACTTTTCTTACAATCGCAGTCTCTTATAAAAATGAAAGAGTATCTATGACACTATGTCTCAAACCATCTATTAAACTTGGAATAAAACTCCTTAATACAAACTTATGGACACGACCCTTACAAAAGTCTAAAAACATAAAAGTAAACACAATAAAGGACACGTGGTTGACCCCTCGAATACAATGAGGACTCACCAATCTTCTTCTTCTTGATCTCCTATGAACCTAGCCACGAGGATAAAATCCAATATCTATAAAGCCTACACTTATAGAAAATGTAGAAAGAAGGGGTTACCACAAAATGTACTAAGTATGGAAGCCATGCACAAAACCATTAAAACATGCATGAAAAGGGACATTTCATTTGAAATCATGCTATATGCCATTTTTTAACATCATCTTTAAAATAGTTGGAGAATGCAACCAATAAGGCAACTCACATATATTTCATTACAACATGAGGGTATCATTATAATAACAAGTATAGTTTCCAATATCAACACAATAAAAATGCAAATCTTCACAATACATAGCATCCAATTACAGGGTAATACAAGTCAAATACCAAGATCATCTCATCATTAAGTAATCATCACATGAGCAACCCCTAAGAAAACATTTGTGCAATGTATGGTAACTAACATGCATTTACAATGTACAACACAAGCCAATATCATATTCATACTCATTTTATACTAAATACACTGCCTTGGTAACCCCTAAGGAACACTTGTGCAATGTGTGGTTGGCATCCCATAATACCAACCCCACCAAGCACCCCTTTGAAGCTACCTTGGTCATGCACTTCATCTTTAGACCTCATTATATTCAATAATCACAAATAAGGAAATATTCATGTACATTACTTAAATTAAAAGGCAAGTCATTCATAACAACTATTCATCCAATATACATGCATTCATTCAAATCTCATAATAATGCAAAGGAACAATCATATGACATCCTACTAAGTCTACATATGCAATGTAGAAGTGAAGTGTCATACCCCCACTCCTACTAAGTAAATCTCATTAAGAAGTCATAGTATAATTCATGTTTCATTCATTATCTTTATTATTTAGGGAAAAGTTGCCATAACCGACATAGACCATGTGAGCTACATGGAATCCGGTGTTCTACCCCCACACTGAAAAGAGGGTGTCCTACTTGCCTAAGGTAGAACTAAATATATAGCTATAAGGTGGATCCACCAGCTAAGTCCTATGCTGGCACATAGTTATGGGATAGGGAGATTGCTTCTAGAAACTCTATCTCTTGCATTACCAGAGGAGTTCCCATCTCATGAGTTCACTAAGATGACCCAACCTATTGCATTAGCGGAAGGGCCTTTACCTCATTGTCCAAATCCACTCGGTGCTAAGCATTATTTCCCAAATTATACATTGATAGTATTTAAATTCTATCTACATGTGTGAAGGAGATACTTTATCCTTCGGTCAATACAATTCATCAAAATAGCTCATAGATTCATTAAAGGTGAGGATGTACTTTCAACCTTAGAATCAACATTAGTATGTGAGTATAACTTTCACACCAAGATTATGTGTTCTCATGACAATGCACTTTCAATCAACACAATAGGAACAACATGGTCATATACATTTCATGCATAATAATGTGTAAAGGTATTTATGAAAACTATACTTTTAATTAACACCATTGATACATCATGATCATGTTTATGCATGGAGTGTGTGAGTGTGTGTAATTGTCCTTGCAATGACACAACAACAACATTATAATAATGGATACTTCATTCAAAATTAAGTGTAAGGGTAAGGGAAGAATGGCCTTTCAACAATACTTAAATATACCCAATATTCATAGGACCATCAACTTCTAAGTAAATCATGAGGTCACACACAATCTTGTCAACATACACAAACCTTCACAATATGTCCTTCAAGGGTTATGGACCAACTTATCCCAAACATATAGCAAACAATAGATAAGGGAATACCATGATCCAACAACTCATCAATACATTAATCACATCATGATTGACACTTTATACTTCAAGTATTCACAAACATGCACATGACATCATGATCAAGTCAATTCATGTTTATAAGCATTACCCTAAACCAATTCAAGTTTAGGTGATCTAGTCTAAGGCATTACATTGAGAACTTCATCATTCTTGGAGGATCACATTTAAACTCTCAATTAGCCTCTTTCATGGCACAACCCTAGACTATATCAATTCACCTTAGAAATCTTAGTTTAGTCAAGTATATATGTAAAACACATTTAGATCATGAAATTACATCATAATTAAACACCTCCACCTTTCAAGTGGATTAACAAGTTCATATACAATCGTCATCAATATATACAACCCTAGCAAGTTACCCTTCAAAGCTAAGAATCAAGTCAACCCTAACTTAATAGAATTACCACGTTAGATAGAGACACAACATGATTATACAATATAATAAACCTAAACAAAATCGATTATTAAGCTTCCATGATCAATCAAGTCACACCTTAGTTCACAATTTAGAAAGAAGAAGAAATTATGGGTCCAAGGGAGATTTTCATCAAAAATCATCAATACTCCATTAATCCAATCATAAATAATCAAAATTAATCATAATAAACCTTAATTAAACAATTGAATTGATTTTGGAAGAAGAGCCATGACTAGATTTGAAAACCCTAGATTTGGGGAATTTGAAAACATAGTTGAAGGGGCTTCTTGGTGATAGCTAACCAAGAATGAAGAACTTACATACCTTAGGTTTAGAATCCTTCCAAATTCTTAGTGAAAATCTTCCTTCTTCAAGCTCTAACTTGGATTCCTTCTAGGTTCTTCAATGGAGTTTCTAGAGATAAGATTTTGGGAGAGAAGGGTAGTTGGGTTTTGATTTGGGGTCTTGGGTTATAATGAGTTAATGAAGTGTTTTATTGACTTAAAATAGTTTATATAGGTCTATTAAATTAGTATAAAATGACCCTAGACTAAAATAATTAAACACCTACACTACAACATTTTAGGCCTAGGGCCACCTCTGTAAAGTGTAGCCTAAACTAGCAAAAAGTGTGGCCTTTGCTAAAAGGCTACACTTTTGGACTTTAAGCAACACTTTTTTAGAGGGTGGCCTAAAGCAGCGAAACCTTTGACATTAGGCTACACTTTTGAAATGTCGCCATAGCGGCTACACTTAAAAAGCGTGGCCAAAGAGGTTTAAAGGGCACGCTTTGTAGTAATTCATTAACAACACCTTTTGTTTGATTATACTACACTTAAAAGTGTGGCCTTTGCTTTGTTATTGGTCACACTTAAAAAGTGTTGCCTTTACATCTCATCTAGAACAACACTTATAAAGTGTAACTTTTCTTATGTACAAGATAAAATTTGTAATCAGTAAACCACACTTTGGACGTCCCTATAGCAACACTTTTGAAGTGTGGCAATGTTGTGTAGAATTTTTGTAGCCACAATTTTTCATTTTTAAGAATAATATTTTGTATCTGCATATATTCAATAATCACATAATTAAATATATATAAGTGATCTAAACCACAAAATTAGCTAATAAATAAATCGAAACTATATATTTCAAATAAACTTTGAGAAACATGTCTTCTACAACCAATACTTTGAAAGTGATTGCTTAAAGATCTCTACTATCAATAAATTCCACAAAACCAAATGCATTCAAACAAATATGACAATAGTACAAAAATTCTTCATCGTTCACTACAATAGATCGAGTTTACTTCTGTCCACTTTTCAAATTTAATTACCGACATTTTCCTGCACATTCAAAATAAAATTATAAGTTAGTGAAATAAATCATGTATTTAATATGCTCAATACTAGTTATTTTTAACAATACTTCCCAGCTCCTTCCCAATGTAGTGGTACTGTCATGAAAAACAGGACTCTTAGTTCCTATTAAAACATGTATTTCATAAGCTAATAAGATGTCACAGTAAGTAACTACAACAAAATCCATTTTTCAATCAACCGTTGTTATAAAAACTATAAAATCCTTGTTCTACATGTAATCCAAGACTCTTTCGGCAAATATGAATAATAAATATGGGAGAAAAGAACAAAACACTTAAATGATCACTAACAAACTACATTTGGGTAACTCAATATCCCGTTAAAGTAGAATATAGATACAAATTTTAGGAATTTATGGTTGTGTGGAGTAGTCACTGACATGATATGCTTGAATGGTGAAAGATACTTGGGCAACTCTATGAGTATCATGCCTATGTGGCCCACTCGAAATGAAAAGAGGAAGGTAATGGAGTTCAAATGACTAAGCAAGGTCACATGAAAATAAAAGAAATAGATAGCCTCTGTTCATGAAGATGAACTTTCAAATAAAGCCAAACCAATCCATAAAAATAAAGTAACAGGCCAAACACATCAATGCACGCTTTTATCAACAGCTTGCCACATGCTTATTTAATACAAATCTAAACTACCAAATAAAAAGAAAATTGACTAAAACTTTTCCCTTAGGAATAAATGGACTATCTGATGTTTTCAGTCATTTCAGATGCCACCATATTTCTAAATCAATAAATCAGTTCTCAGATGACAACAATAAAATCAGACCAGTTCCTAGATAGAGTCTGAAAGAAATTAATGACTACGTTAGATAGCTTTAGTGTAGGTAGCTTAAGAAACAACATGTCTCACTTAAGCCGCTGAGCAGCAACATAGTCTGTGCAGTAAATGAACGAAAAAATGCCAAATTTTTACGAGTATCATATGTCAATCTTGCTCATTTCCTGGTGACAAAAAAAAGAAAAAATAGATAACAAAGATGATATCAGGAAATAATTTAAAGTTGCTCCCAATAAGACATCGAGAATCAGGCGTAGATTTACGAATGTATCAGCACTCGAGAATACACCTACGCCTAACCACAACATTTGTCTCGTCTGTCAAATGGGAAAAATAAGAAAAGGTTGTTTCCAAGGAAAACATACCTGATAATTCATATCCAACTTTCTTTGTACACCTATCACAGAGTTTTCAGTTGGAAACAATTGTGTAAGAATCAGAATAAAGAAGGTAGGTTTTTCTGTGTAGCTAAAAGGATGGATGGTTCTTTCACAGTTAAATTCAGGAAAGAAAAATATAAAATGGTTAGTGTAAAGAATACTAGGCCTTTGATTTAGCTTGATCACAGTAAAATCCTTTAAATTCTTATACGTCACCTGCTTTAAACGACAGCTATGACTTGACAGTAGAGACGTTGATGCTAGGTTTGGGATTGTGCAACAACCCAAATTACCACTTGTACTTCTGCTCCACTGCACCCCGCACAACAGCAACAATAAAAGAGTCCATCTAAGTTCATCGTAACAACATAAAACCCAAGTTTCTTACTAGTAATATAGAAGACAGTACAAACCAGAAGGAGGAGTCTTAGCAATAGCAGCCTTGGTGCGTACTGATGGAGGTACGTAAAAGCAACTCTGCAACATCACAAATGATATCATATAATTTAATAGAGAGACAGACACTGGATTATGTACATTAAGTTAAAAAGGGGAAGGAGTTGTTCACCTGGAACAAAGGATGCCGAAAAGCATCGATTGTCGTCGGCCTCTTACAAGGATCCCATGAACAAAGAGACTGCAGCAAGTAACATAAAAAAATGAAATGACAAGCTATTAGATACAATTGGAGCATGAATAACATAACACCGGGGAAGTGGGGGGCAAGGCAACATTGAGAAACACATGAACAGGACCAATGGGTCTGGCTCTAGAGCAATACAAACATATGATCAGTGTGTCCAATTCAACCCAAAAACTAGCTCATAAATGAAGAATTGACCAAGATCAACTATTCATGCAAGTAAAACTTCATTGCACTGATTCAGTCCAATCTTACATAAGTAATTGAGAATGATACCAATTTATTTTGAAAACTTCAATACATGTGAAATGAAATAAGTCTAAACATTTAGATGACAAGAGTATCATATAGTTCCCTACCCTTTGTCTCTACTGAAATGAGCAGAACACTAGCTACTGATAAAACTACAACTGCTTCGAAACATCTAATTGCAGCGTTTGATGTCACCCTCTTACCAATTGCACCCTCTTCAAAACATAGGAGAAAGCATGGCCCCTATTTTTCCCACAATGAGGAAGCTTCAGGAGCTGAAAGTACGAGCATCAAATAGCAAGGCAGTAGTCAAAGCAGACAGTTGAGGTGCAAGAAGTGGTACAAGAAATAGGAAGTATAGAGCATACATAACTTCCATAAAAGAAACCTAGGGATCTCTAGAACCCAAATGTAGGATAATCTATATTTTACAACTTGTTATCGAATCAATACTAAGTGCATGAAAGACAATCATTTACTCTAATTAGTTGAGATGAATATGACTAAAATAAAGGAAATTTGGTTTACCTGCAAGACTATTGATAAGCACATTTGTATAAAGGCTCTGATCATCCTTCGTGTGAAAAGCAATTAACAAGTGTTGGCATTGTCACTGCTAAACAGAGAGGTCGGTAATATAATAGCGTAATATGAGGAATTAGTTCCAATATAAACCACCCATATAAGGAGAGTATTTTTACGTAATGCGGGGGACAAAAGCACCAGTAAGGATGAGAAGCCTGATTTAACACTTGAGATTTTGTTTTTTCCATGAGAATGCAATTCCTCAATCAGTTGGGAAGAAACAAACTTTCCAGGAGGAAGTTGTGTCTTATTCACCACTGCTATTTTCTTCAAAATATCACAGGCATCGCTTGTTCGACCTATAGCACACAGATATCTAGGAGATTCTACTGTAAATACAAATAACAAAAGTTCTACAAATGATGGTATAGATGATAAAGCTAGTGGCCACCTCCAACCCAATCTTGGCATAATCATCTCCAACATAACAACCAATAAGAATATATGAGATTACAGCAGAATTTTGGTGACAACTAACAACAATTACTGTTTTGTCTGCATTGCACATTCCTCAAGCTTAGAACAAAAAAATTGTTTGCAGCATGAAGAATCAGAAGTAAATTGTGCAGTAGTACATGCTTGCAGAAGAAGAAATGCTAAAGGGCTTCAGTTTTTTCCAATTGTTTCTGTTTTTCTTCTATATGCAGATGATATTATTTGAAGGCACAATATAATAGAAGATCAATAAGTGAGAAAACATCAAAGAAAAACTTATCCAAAAGACATGTAGAAGATAACTCCTAATGATATATAATGTACCGGTGCTAATAAAGCCTCAAGTATTGTTCCAATTGTCCAAAAACATGTACAAATAATCGTCCACATTCCCCTGTTTTGTGAAGGCACAAATTCAAGAAACCAAGATCCATAAACAGGTACACCACCAACTCCAACTTCAACCATAATACGAACAGCAAGCAGAAAATTATAATTTGGAGAAAAAGTACTGAGTGTTGCACATAATGCACTCACTATTACTATACTTAAAAGACCCTTCCTGTTCATTAACACAGACAATAAAATTAGATTATTCTCAAATATAAAAAGCAAAATAAAATTGTACGTTTCCAATAATTTCTTGTCTTCTTCCATAACAGTTTGTAATAAATCCCCAAAAAATATTACATTCCCTTTTAGAAGGTGTATTCAGAAAGGTTGCATATATGACAATGTTGCGAACAATTAAGAAAGTGATACGAATATTTTAGCCACTTCTTACCGTGATTAAACTAAAAGCATTTTCACTGGCAGATGGAACTAGCAAGGCAATATTTACACCAGCAACCTTCCAAATAAAATCAGGAAAGGTGTCAACCCACATTCAAAAGAAATCACTTTGCTAGTTAATACAAAAACTTTGGAGCTACTTTGGTTCATCACAACATTTACAAGCTTTCAAATAAATATTTCAATCTCTAATGTCCATACTATATCGAAATAAAAGCAACTAACTCATACATAAACACAAATAAACTAAAAGAAAACGAAATGAAGCACAAACATTTCAAAAGACAATCTACAATACCATTCCAGAACACCAGACCAATTTAAATGGACACCGAGTTTAATACTATATGTAACATAATGAAACTCAAATTTCAAAAATGTGCAGATTATTTAGAACTCAAATTGCATCTAACAATTCAAAATCTCATAAAATGAAAATATAGTCATATAAATTATGATTTTTGAATACCATCAACAGGGCAAACTGATGAACAGAAGAAGGTTGGCATTTATGAGCATAGTGATTGAATATATCTTCGTCATTACAACCCATATCCACACCCGTAAATCCCCAAAGTATCCACACCTATAAATCCCCAAATTCCTCAAAACAATGTCGAAATTCTTAAAACTATTTCTCCAGTTTCTCAAATGTAGGCGAATCAAGTATCGACTACCATAAAATCCCTTCTTCCTCCAATAAATGTTGAACTTCTTCGGCCTATTACTCCAGTTTCTTAGATGAAGGTGAAGAAAAATTAGGGAAATCACCACCATCCATCAAAGTACTGAAAAATGTAGAGTGACAACGAGATTTGAAAAATGACGAACTGGTTACAATGGAGAATTCATGAGTCAAAATGAGAAAAAGAAGATGAATAAGAAAGTTGGGTTTAGGCGTGAGATTTGTGGTATCTGCAAATAGTAACTCTTATTCTTATTTGGGGCACAAATTTGATTTTAGAGTTAAAGTTTATATTGAGAGTTTTTTTAAATTTGTTTTGTATGAGTTCCGTTTTTGGCCAATTGGAAATTAGAGGGAGAGTTAAATATGTTGTAGGGAATAAAATATCTTAGTGAAAATTTTAGGAAATCTATAAGCCACACTTAAAAAGTGTTCTTTTTTTAATTATAAAAATACCACACTTTAAAAGTGTATTCATAAGTATAAATAAGCGTTGCCAATTATATTATGATATGACTATGCTTAAAAAATGTAGCCTATACCACAAAAGAGCACGCTTGACAAATATTGCTAATGTTACCGTGGTCAAAACCCAAAAACTAAGGCTACACTTTAAAAGTGTACCCAAAAATATTTAAGGCAACTCTTTACAAGCATTGTCCAGATTTAGTGTGGCCTTAGACCTAAAATGTTGTAGTGCTAACTAATTCCCAAACCCCTCACTTAAGCTAAAAGTCACTTGATACCGCCCAAACCACGGACCCCATCCACCAAACGTGGATGGGTTCACGGAGCGTGTTGTTGCTCTGTGGTCCATGGCTGAGGCTCAACAGTGGAGGCCCTGATTCCCTAGACCAAGTCCTGACCCACGAGGCATGGGTCCATTGACGATCCGTCATTTCCACTCGTGATTCCAAGCTGTTTTGATAGCTTTTTGGACAATGTTGGGGTCCTCCTCAAGGATCCCTTGGGTGGTCCTTGGGGGGTCATACCCGGACGTTTAACCCCTAAACATTTCATTCTAAGTACGGGAGTAACTTCGTCGAGTTTTAACCCTCATACGACACTCCAAAACTCCTACGAAAGTCTCTACGACTAACTAGTTCAACTTACTAGTTTCCGGGCATTATAGTCATGTCTTGACGTTTAACCCCTAAATTCCTCAACCTTCACTCGAGAAACCATTTAACAACATTTAATCAAGTTTCCAACTTCAAACTCACATGTGAGGCTCTAGTTTCACCTACTAGATTCCGTCAAGCAATAACTTGGTTTTACTAGTTTTTACGAGGTGTTACATTATCTCCCCCTTAGGAACATTTTTCCTCGAATGACACTTGAAACACTTAATGGAATTAAAGACTCAAGACTAGCAGCCCAAACAAGCATGAAACATCACAATAATGCACAATTCAAAATACACTATTCACAATGTGCGCTCATTCAAGGAGGGAACATCAACTCCAATTCAACTTGATTAATGCAATACAAGGAAGTATGAACTATATTTAAACAACCTATTCATGCATGAGATTGTCATTACTTGTCATGTTCAAGGAGGAACTACCATCTCCTAACTAAAACATGTCCATTTATTCTTCTCATGAAGTACAATAGGCAAATCTTACTCAAAGCACCACAACATGAGGGAAACAATTCACATGAACTCATTTTCTTTCAAGACACAAGTTTTCATGAACATGCATTATATAAAGAAGTCATGCCAACATATAAGCACATAACAACAATATTAGCTAGGCATACCATCTCCCCCTTAGGAGTGAGCCTATACCATCACTTCTAAACATCATTAATCACAAAATCATAGGAAGAATGGCATTTTCTCATTAAAAGAAAGCTCAACACAATCAACATGGAGCCCAAGTGCCATTTCACCAAAAGCACAACAAAGCAAGTTCATCACATCATCTCATGAAGTCAAATATGCCATCTCCATACCAGAATGCACAACAACATGAGGAACATGTAAATCATGAAAAAATCCATTTTATACAAAGTAAGAATCTTTCAAAAACATGCAACACATAAGGAGATCATGGAAATTTCTAAAACACGCATGACCCCTAGATATAGAACATGCCCAAAAATGAACTCTTGGTCTCAAGCTAGAATAGGAATAGAACAAAAGATGAGGATATTGGGACTTTCAATCAATGTTGCTATTCAAGCACACGATCTCCCCCTTGGGAGTAAACCCCTTTTTTTTTTACAAAAACCTCAATTATTACTCCTTTCTAACAAACTCAAGCTTTACCAAGGCTCATTTTAACCTTACCGGGCTCTAAAACCAATAGAGGTCTAATAGTCATGGATCCAAATCCTACCAAGGTTAACAAAAGAAACACTTTGGGACAAGGAAATTATAGGGCACACATAACATCCAAGACTCCAAAATCATGAAATGAGTCAATGAGAACTTATCATCTAAGGCTAGAGGAGAAATAGAAGGGGACATAAGGATATTGGGTCATCTTGTTGGACCTTGGCCTCCCAATTAAGTACCTTCAACTAACATCCTTACTAAAATACCACTCCTCAACATTTTCATGGAAGCACTTTCTCATTCTTTTATTTCTTAACTTGCCAGTCTAAGATCCCAATTGGTACTTCTAGATTGGAGAGGTTCTCATCTAAGCACTCTTGCTCACAAGCAACCTTACCAACACCACTCAAAGTCTCATATGATCCCACCAAGCCGGGATTAAACTTTCCAAACTCACTACACCTCTTAAGGTGAGATTTTTAAGCAAGCCTAATTCATGAACATCAAGTACACTCAATGACCTTACCATCCAAGCACATTATCCCCCACTTGGGGTAAGCCTATACAAACTCTTTACAACATCACACAATATGATTCTAAACCATGGAGGATTACACTTCTATCCTCTTTTAAAGGAGTCTACTCACTCAACATCTATAGGCACCACTCAAGCACCACTATTCCACCAAAAATCTAACACATCCTAGAACTCTTTAGTGCTAAGTTGGGTTATACCAACCACCACATATGTCCATAATTAAACCCATGAATACTAAGGACAACACAAAAGTTCATCATATCCAATTTATCAAGTCACAAAAGACAAGTATTACCGGAATAGAAATAAACATGAAACACATACCGGGAGCAACATTAGGAGGATACTCTTGTTCACCTCTATCTTGAAGAGCATCGAACCTAACTTTCTTCCTTTTCTTTCCCCTAGTGGCAAGTATCGGGAAATCTTTAATTTTGTGGTCACTCCTACCACATCCATAACAATCCTTTGTGCCGGCTAGACACTTCCCATTCTGTTTCTTTCTACACCTAGCACAAGTATGCCTAATCACATAAGATCCACTACGACTCACTCCTTCATATTTTGGGGTAGACACCTCCTTTCTGGTTAAATCTTAGGGGAACCTAGAAGAGCTTTGTCCATGAAACCTTTGTCTCTTTCAATACTACTAAGGTTGGATCAAGACAATTCTAGACCATTTCATCCCTTATTATCACCTTTGGTGGGATCTACCAACCAACCATGTCTAGGTATTATCTACGCACCCTACTCAAAATGATCATACTTAAGATCAATCTTAAAAGACAACTAACTCTTTGGAATTGGTCAACACTTAAACTCTTTTTCCTTACCTCAACTAGGTGATACATGTACCCTTAAAGTCAACTTCAAGACACAACATAATTCAGACTTATTTCCCCCATAGAATTTCCCCCATTTTCCACTCTCGGATAAGCTCATTCGGGAACTAATAATTTGACTATACGGGTTCTACTATCAACTAAACATAACCTCACAATCACCTTGCTAGGTAGGCACACTATCTCCCCCTTGGGAGTAAGCCTACCCAAATTCTTCTAACCAACCTTCATAACACAAAGGCAACTATGAAACATTATTAACAATAAAGGCAATATCAAAAACTATTACCTCAAATTTCACAAGTCACATATCCATAATTGGCATCACAACCAACCTTTGTCCCTCACTCCTTGTAGCAAGAGCTCTTTAAGTGGTCATACCCTAAAGACCATCCGATAAGGAATAGGAGAAAGACCTTATGAAGTTATGCTCTCTGGCACGACTAAAGAATGAAGAAGTGAAGTTTTTCCTAACATCTGGTAGGCTCCTATTCATAATATGTGGCGCGCTTCACATTTATGAACAAGACCCTACTAGATGTGGTTTGAGACATCCTAAAAACCATCACAAAAACCTTAGGCTCTGATGCCACGTTTGTCACGACCCAAGGCTAACACCAAGATGTAACACGGCGTACTTGACCCCGAAGGGATCTCATACAAGCATCTAGCATCATCATTACATAAGACATAGAAAATAATGTGGAGAATCTAAAACTTTTCTTACAATCGAAGTGTCTTATAAAAATGAAAGAGTATTTATGACACTATGTCTCAAACCATCTTTTAAACTAGGAATAAAACTCTTTAATACAAACTTAGGGACACGACCCCTACAAAAGTCAAAAAACATAAAAGTAAAGACAACAAAGGACATGTGGTTGAGCCCTCGAATACAATGAGGACTCACCAATCTTCTTCTTCTTGATCTCCTATGAACCTAGCCACGAGGATGAAATCCAATATCTCCAAAGCCTACACTTATAGAAAATGTAGGAAGAAGGGGTTAGCACAAAAAGTACTAAGTGTGGAAGCCATGCACAAACCCATTAAAACATGCATGAAAAGGGACATTTCATTTTAAATCATGCTATATGCCATTTTTGAACATCATCTTTGAAATAGTTGGAGAATGCAACCAATAAGGCAACTCACATATATTCCCTTACAACATGACGATATCATTATAATAATAAGTATAGTCTCAAACATCAACACAATACAAATCCCAATCTTCACAATACATAGCCTCCAATCACAAGGTAAGACAAGTCAAATACCAAGATCATCTCATCATTAAGTAATCATCACATGAGCAACCCCTAAGAAAACACTTGTGCAATGTATGGTAACTAACATTCATTTACAATGTACAACACAAGCCAATATCACATTCATACTCATTTTATAGTAAATCCATTACCTTGGTAACCCCTAAGGAACACTTGTGCAAACCGTGGTTGGCATCCCATAATACCAACCCCACCAAGCTCATGCAGTTCATCTTTAAACCTCATTATATTTAATAATCACAAATACGGAGATAGTCATGTACATTACTTAAATTATACGGATAGTCATTCATAACAACTATCCATCCAATATACATGCGTGCATACAAATCTCATCATAATGCAAATGAACCATCCTATGACATTCTACTAAGTCTATTTGTGCAATGTAGAAGTGAAGTCCCATACCACCATTCCTAATAAGTAAATCTTATTAAGAAGTCATAGTCTAATTCATGTTTCATTCATTATCTTTATTATTTAGGGAAAAGTTGCCATAACCGACATAAACCATGTGAGCTACATGGAATCCGGTGTTCTACCCCCACACCAAAAAGAGGGTGTCCTACTTGCCTAAGGTAGAACTAAATATATAGGTATAAGGTGGATCCAGTAGCTAAGTCCTATGTTGGCACATAGTTATGAGATAGGAAGATATCTTCTAGAAACTCTACATCTTGCATTACCGGAGGAGTTCCCATCTCATGAGTTCACTAAGATGACAAAACTTATTGCATTAGCGGAAGGGGGGCCTTTAACTCATTATCGATATCCAATCGGTGCTAAAAATTATTTCCCAAATTATACATTGATAGTATTTAAATTGTATCTACATGTGTGAAGGAGATGCTTTATCCTTCGGTCAATTCAATCCATCAAAATAGCTGTTAGATTCATTAAAGGTGAGGTTGTACTGTCAACCTTAAAATCAACATTAGTATGTGAGTATAACTTTCACACCAAGATCATGTGTTCTCAGGACAATGCACTTTCAATCAACACAATAGAATCAACATGGTCATGTACATTTCATGCATAGTAATGTTTAAAGGTGCATATGATAACAATACTTTTAATTAACACCACTGATACATCATGATCATGTTTATGCATGGAGTGTGTGAGTGTGTGTAATTGTCCTTGCAATGACACAAGAACAACATTATAATAATGGACACTTCATTCACAATTAAATGTAAGGGTAAGGGAAGAATGGCCTTTCAACAATACTTCAATATACCCAATATGCATAGGACCATCAACTTCTAAGTAAATCATGAGTTCACACACAATCTTGTCAACATGAACAAACCTTCACAATATGCCCATCAAGGGCTATGGACCAACTCATCCCAAACACATATCAAACAATAGATAAGGGAATACCATGATCCAATAACTCATCAATACATTAATCACATCATGATTGACAATTTATACTTCAAGTATTCACAAGCATGCACATGATATCATGATCAAGTCAATTCATGTTTAGAAGAATTACCCTAAACCAATTCAAGTCTAGGTGATCTACTCTAAGGCATTACATTGAGAACTTCATCATTCTTGGAGGATCACATTTAAAACTTCAATTAGCCTCTTTCGTGGAACAACCCTAGACTATATGAATTCACCTTAGAAATCTTAGTTTAGTCAAGTATATATGTAAAATCACACTTAGATCATGCAATTACATCATAATTAATCACCTCCACCTTTCAAGTGGATCAACAAGTTCATATACGATCTTCATCAATATATACAACCCTAGCAAGTTTCCCTTCAAGGCTAAGAATCAAGATCAACCCTAACTTAATATAATTACCATTTTATATAGAGACACATCATGATTCAATAACATAATAAACCTAGACAGAATCGATTATTAAGCTTGCATGATCAATCAAGTCACACCAATCAATCATGAGTCCAAGAGAGATTTTAATCAAAAGTCACCAATATTTCACTAATACAATCAGAAATCATCAAAATAAATCATAATAAACCTTAATTAAACAATTGAATTTATTTTGGAAGAAGAACCATGACTAGATTTGAAAACCCTAGATTTGAAGAATTTGAAAACATAGTTGAAGGGGCTTCTTGGTGATAGCTAACCAAGAATAAATAACTCCCATACCTTACGTGTAGAATCCTTCCACATTCTTAGTGAATAGATTCCTTCTTCAAGCTCTAACTTGGTTTCCTTCTAGGTTCTTCAATGGAGTTTCTAGAGAGAAGATTTTGGGAGAGAAGGGTAGTTGGGTTTTGATTTGGGGTCTTGGGTTATAATAAGTTAATGAAGTGTTTTAATTTCTTAAAATAGTTTATATTGGTCTATTAAATCAGTATGTAATGAACCTAGACTAAAATAATTAAACACCTAACTAATTCCCAAACCCTTAACTTAAACTAAAGGTCACCTGAAACTGCCCAAACCACGGACCCCCATCCACGGACCGTGGATGGGTTCATAGAGTGTGTTGTTGCTCCGTGGTCCATGGCTGAGGCTTAAAAGTGGAGGCCATGACTCCCTAGACCAACTCCTGACCCACGACCCCAACCCATGGGGTGTGGGTCCATTGACAATCTGTCATTGCCACTCGTGATTCGAAGCTGTTTTAATAGCTTTTTGGACAATGTTGGGGTCTTCCTCAAGGACCCCTTGGGTGGTCCTTGGGGGTTCGTACCCAGAGGTTTAACCCCTAAACATGTCATTCTAAGTACGGGAGTCACTTCGTTGAGTTTTAACCCTCATACGACACTCTAAAACTCTTACGAAAGTCTCTACGACTAACTTGTTCAACTTACTAGTTTCCAGGCGTTATAGTCGTGTCTTGACATTTGACCCCTAAATTCCTCAACCTTCACTCGGGAAACCATTTAACAACATTTAATCAAGTTTCCAACTTCAAACTCACATGTGAGGCTCTAGTTTCACCTACTAGATTTTGTCAAGAATTAGCTAGGTCATACTAGTTTTTACGGGGTGTTACACCACGGATCATGCTGATAAGCATGGTGAGCTATGCAGTGATCTAGACAAACTGCCCAAAAAGGAGACCCTTCCCATGAGCCACTAGACGCCTCGTGAAGGCCACCATGGGCCGTGGGAGAGGTCGTGGTCCTCAATTAGTATTAGGGAGGTACGTGGTGGAAAGCCAAGCCAATGTTCAAGAGACCATGGGCCCCACTACGGGCCGTGTGACCCTTGACGGCTCATAAGGTCACTCTTGAAGAGTGGTGTGACAACTTTTGGTTGGGGTCTTTAGTTTCTTTTCCGATTTTAATTAGATTAATACTATTTCATTTTACCCAAGCCTAGGACCCCTATATAAGTGATTTTAACCCCAAACTATCCCATCCAAGTCATTATTTCCAAAACACAAAAGAAATCCCAAAGTTCTTCTCTCAAATATTTCTCTCTCTAGAACTTGAAGAAGAAGAATGAGTTGGAGCTAGGATCAAGGTCAAGTCTCCATTCCTCAAGCATTTGGGGTCTTTGTTATCAAGGTATGATGGCTTTTCATCCATGGAATCCTTTCTTCCATGGAGTACCTAAGATTCCCCAATTTGAGTTAGGGTTTTCTTCTAATGTAATGGGTATTGATGAATGTTGATCCAAATGATTGGGTTATGATTGTTTATTCATGAGTTGATAGGATTACATATTTTTAGGATGAATTTATATGTACCCATTCCTAACCCATGTCTAGAAAGATTAAATTGATATTAATGGGTTTTATGCCATAAAAGAAGAATTTGTGGTTTAGATATATTCTTATAGGATTGATGAGACACACTAGAAGTGCTTTGAGATTGAAGCATAAATTATGATTATGATTAAAATTGTCTTGACATTGAGCCATGTATGATGAATTATGATCATTAGGGCTTTGAGAGTAAATCTAATATGATAATGGTTGATTATTGGATAGAATTGTTTTGGAAGGGATTTACCCACATGATTTTCTTTATGAATGTATGAATGCATGAATGTGAAAGGTTTCCTCACATAGAATGATTCTAGGTTGAAAGGCTTGCTCACCTAAAATGAATCAAAGGATTTATGAACCATGATAATAAGACCTAGCTTGGTTTAGCATAATGACATGCTTCTCTATGGATAGCTTGGATTATAATAATGAGAAGCTTTTCCATGGATAGCTTGGTTTAGCATAATGAGGTGCTTCTCCATGGATAGCTTGGATTAGCATAATGAGGTGCTTCTCCATGGGTATCTTGAATTGATAAGATGATACCACTTCATGGTAGCTTGGATTGGTAATGTGATGCCTCCATGGTAGCTTGGATTGGTGAGGAGATGATACCTTTCCATGGTAGCTTGGGTTGGTAAGATGGCACCTTCCCATGGATAGCTTAGATTGCCATGATGATGTGCTCTTCCATGGACAATGACTTAGCTTAGATTTGCAAGATGACGTGCCTTCCATGGATATTAAGAACAACTAAGAATGGACTACTCTCCATCAAGTTTAGAATAGTTATGATGAAACAAGGTTATTTCAAGGAAGTATCGTATGTATGTTTTTAAGATGAGATTCACATGTTATGATATGTGATGAGCTTGGATGATGGCCTAAGGTTGCCTACTATGATAAGTAAGATAAGTGGAGGTTTTCCCATTGTTTGGCTAAGTATGCTTTGAGGTTACTTCAAGGAGTATTCCTCTTATGTTGATATGCTCTATTATGCGCATTGATTATGCTTATGACTTATATTGTCTAACTCTTATGCTTATGTTGATGTTTATGCAAGCTATCATATTTAGTACATGTTTGTACTAACACATACTTTTGCCTACATTTCTTATCCAAATGTAGGGTCTGTGATTTCGACTCTCATCCCCATGGCTAGGATCTTTGTAGGAAGCAAGCTTGAATATTGGTGACTCATCATAGCATTCGAGAATTTGGCCGCCATTTCTTGTATGTCTTTTCATATTATGTTTTGAGCATTATTGTTGGGCTGTGTCCCAAGATATTCATGTTTTAGATGGTTTTGAGACAAAGTGTAATCGACTTTGGCTTTTGATATGAACACTTTGATTGTGCTAAAAAATTTAAAAATATCGTATTTTCTACTATCTTATGTTATGAAAGCTTAGTGGCTTATATGAGGCCTCTTGGGGTCTTGTATGCCATGTTAAGACTAGGGTGTACCCCTGGGTCGTGACATTTTCCAGACAAAGTTCCCCCAATGCTCCTCCTAAATTCAACAAATATAGGGTTTCTAACCCTAATACTCAAGGAGGAAATGGTGGTGGATCTTCATCGTCTACTTGTGCAGAATGTGGAACAAAGCATTAGGGAAACTCCCTAGCCGGTTCTAATGTGTGTTTTGGTTGTGGCAAGGCAGATCATAAGATAAGGGATTGTCCCTTAGTTGTTAAGAATGTAGGAGGAAATTGTCGATGGGCTCAACCTTACCCTTTGGAAGGTTCTAGTGGGAGTAAGAAACGATACATATTTTATGCACTCTAAACTTGTCATGATCAAGAGGGTTCTCCAGATGTGGTTACCAGTATGTTGAAAGTATTTCATCTTGATGTTTATGCTTTGCTTAATCCCGATCCTACCTTGTCTTTTATGATATCATATGTGGCAATGAGGTTTGATATTCTTCTGAAAGTGTTATTAGCCCATTTTTTTCATCTATACTCCTATTGATGAGTCTATTGTGACTAAGAGAGTCTATAAAAATCATCACGTCTCCTCATCCCATAGAGTCACTCATGTTGATCTTGTAGAGATTCATATGTTAGATTTGGATGTTATCCTTGGTATGGATCAGTTGCATTCATGTTATGCTTCTGTTGATAGTAGAACCCGAGAAGTCAAGTTTGAAATTTCGAGTGAGCCTATCCTAGAGTGGAAAGGGGAAAATTCTATGCTGAAAGGTCAGTTTGTTTCTTATCTTAAATCTAGAAAGATGATTTATAAGGGTTGCATATACCTTCTAGTTTGGGTGAGGGATACGGATTCTGAAACCCCTACTCTTGAGTCGGTCCCCGTTATAAGTGAATTTTCAGAAGTATTTCCTGATGATATACTCGGTGTACCTCTCGGAAGGGAAATAAACTTTGGTTTTAACCTACTCCTAGATATGCACCCTATCTCTATCCTTCCTTACTGACTGACTCCGACAGAACTTAAGAAATTAAAGGAGCAATTGAAATATATGTTGGAAGGGTTTCATCCGACCGAGTATCTCTCCATGGGATGCTCCAGTCTTATTTGTTCGAAAGAAAGATTGTTCACTTTGTATGTGTATCGACTAGCGTCAGTTGAATAGGGTTACCATTAAGAATAAGTATCATCTTCCAAGGATAGATGATTTGTTTGATCAACTACAAGGAGCAAGTTACTTCTCTACGATTGACCTCTGGTCGGGTTATCACCAATTGAGGGTGAAGAAAGATGACATTCCTAAGATGGCTTTTCATACTCGATATGGTCATTATGTGTTTTTGGTAATGTCATTGGGGTTGATTAATTCTCCGGACACATTTATGGATTTGACGAATAAAGTGTTTAGACAATACCTTGATATGTTCGTGATTGTGTTGATTCAAGATATCTTGATCTATTCAAGGAGCAAAGACGAGCATACCGAACATTTGAGGATTGTGTTACAAGTCCTCAAGCACAAATAACTCTTTGCAAAGTTTAGTAAGTGTGAGTTTTGGTTCAGATCCATGGCTTTTCTTGGTCACATTGTTTCCGGAAAGTGTATTGAGGTAGATCCTAAGAAGAAGAATGCAGTGAAGAGTTGTCCTAGACCTCTATCCCCTTTTGATATTAGAAGTTCCTTGGGTATATCCGACTACTATAGAATGTTTGTGGAAGGGTTTTCTTCAATCGCCTCAACATTAACAGCATTGACCCAAAATAAAATCAAATTCTTATGGTCGGAAGCTTGTGAAAAGAGTTTTCAAGAATTGAAGGATAGACTTACGTCCGCTTCAGTGTTGGCTTTACCGGAGGGAACCAATGGGTTTTTTCTTTATTGTGGAGTTTCACGAATTGGGTTAGTCTGTGTCCTTATGCAAAATGGAAAGTTATTACCTATGCTTCGAGGCTACTTAGGATTCACGAAAAGAACTATCCTACCTATAACTTAGAACTAGTGGTGGTTGTGTTTGCTTTAAAGATTTGGAGGCATTAATTATATGGTGTTCATGTTGATACCTTTACCAACCACAAAAGTTTGCAGTATCTTTTCAAACAGAGAAAACTAAATATTTGCCAAAGAAGATGGCTTGAGTTACTAAAGGATTACTACATGGGTGTTGTCTATCACCCACACAAGGTGAATACGGTGGCGGATTCTCTTAGTCGGTAATCAATGGGTAGTGTTGCTCGTATTAAAGATGACAAGAAGGAGTTGGTTCGTGATGTTCATAGATTAGCACGATTGGGTGTTCGATTAGTTGTCTCCACCAAAGGTGGTGTTATGGTCTATAATGGTTTAGAATTGTGTTTTGTGTCAGAATTGAAGGCCAAGCAAGGTGTTGATCTGAATTTGGTCGAATTGAAGGAAGCGGTGCTTGAGAAGTCCATTACGGCTTTCTCCTAAGGGGGAGATGGTGTGCTTCGATACCCAGGTTGTTTGTGTATTCCCAATGATGATGACCTAAGGGGGTAAATCTTATCAAAAGCCCATAGTTCTTGTGATTCCATTCAGTTGAGAGCCACAAAGATGTACCTTGATTTGCGGGAGGTCTATTGATTTAATGGGATGAAGAAGGATATTGCGGAATTTATGGCTAAGTGTCTTAATTGTCAACAAATGAAAGTTGAACATAAAAAGTTGGGAGGTTTTTCCCAAGATATCAGTATTCCTACTTGGAAGTGGGAAAATTTGAATATGGACTTCATTGTTGATTTACACCGCACCCGGAAACAGCATGACTCAACTTGGGTTATTGTGGATTGAATGATAAAATTGGCACATTTCGTTCCCATAAAGGTTTTTTAATCGGTGGAGGACTATGTTAAGTTGTACGTGAGAGAAATGGTTAGGTTTCATGGAGTGCCCTAACCCATTATCTCAGATCGTGGTTTCCAATTCACTTCTTAGTTTTGGAAATCTTTCCAAAAGGGGCTTAGTACTCGTGTTAAGCTTAGTACGGCCTTACATACTCAAACAGATGGGGAAGCGGAGCGTACTATCCAAACTTTGAAAGATATGATGAAAGCTCGCGTAATTAACTTTAAGGAAAATTGGGATGATCATTGGCCTTTGATTGTGTTTTCATATAACAATAGATATCATTTAAGCATTGTTATGGCTACATTTCAGGAACTATATGGCAGTAGATGTAGATCTCCTATTGGTTAGTTTGAAGTGGGTGAAGTTTCTTGGATAGGACCAAAATTGGTACATAAAGCTATAGAGAACATTTGGCTTATTAGAGAAAGGTTTAAAAAGACTCAAAGTCGACAAAAGTCCTATGCCGATGTTAGAAAAAGACACCTTGTGTTTGATGTAGATGATTGAGTCTTTTTTAAAATTTCTCCCATGAAGGGTATGGTGAGATTTAGAAAGAAAGGGAAAATTAGTCCCTGTTATGTGGGGCCATAACAGATTTTGAGGCGGATCGGTAAAGTTGCTTATGAACTTGATTTACCTAATGACTTGGCATCAGTGCATCTAGTTTCCATGTCTCCTTGTTGAAGAAATGTGTTGGTGATTCAGCAGCTATAGTACCATTGGAGAGTCTTGGTATAAAGGATAGTCTTTCTTATGAACAAGTTTCAGTTGAGATTTTAGACCGGCAAGTTCGGAAGTTAAAAAATAAAGAAGTTGCTTTCCTAATGGTTCTTTGGAGGAATCAGTTAGTTGAATGTGCTACTTGGGAGGCCCAGGCCTATATGATATCCCGTTATCCTCATCACTTACCCTCTGTTCCTGCTCAAGCTTAAATTATTTAGATCTTCATAGTTTACTCTTTCGGTTCATGTGTCTTAGTGATTGATGTAATTCTCTCTAAGAATTACGAATGAAAATGGGGAAATCAAAGACAAGAAATAAAAATAGAAGATCGATACAAGAGAAGGAACAATTGGCAACTAAAGGATGTGTTAAATCCTAAAACCTCCAATTGCAATCCCTAAACAAGCACCGAATCTAGATAAATAGATTGACAGAAGAAAAGTAAATCAAAAGCAACCTAAACGTATATTAAACCTAAAGACCTCAATCGATTAATCCAAATCAAGCTCCGAATCTCTTACGAAGACCCCAAGGAAATTAAATCTCCAAGCAACTCCCGTTTCCAAATAATGTTCAATAAAAGCATCACCAAACTCTCAAGTCTCTCAAAGGAGATCCAATTCATCAATCATCCATATTAAAAATAGTCTACCTAAAAGAGAACCTATACTTGTTATTTACAGTTTTAGGCCATTATTATATAAGAGATAAAAATAGCCCAAATGAGGAAAAAGGTTAGCTAGGTCATTCTCCCCTAAGGGACTCGGTGAGTCACCGATCCAATTGTCGAATTGGATCTTCTCTATAGATCCCTAGAACTTTAGGCGATCTTGGAGCCCTCGACTAGGCCATTAGGCGAGTCGCCAAAGTGACCTCCAGCTCAGCGAATATTGCAGCTTCTTCACTTGCTCTTCATTGCTTTGTTAGACCTCCCACACTCCAAGATATCATCCTAACATTGTATTGCTCAATTGGGAGGTCCTTCCAAGCGTGTATGTTACTATTCAAGGCATGGAGTCCCCTCTTTGTCATCAACTCAAGCTCAAGAACCTTCATCTTTGTGAATAGTCATTCTATATATTGAAGTTCCTAAACTTGGCTTGGTGTGAGTGGCCTTGAGGTAATATGGATTGCATCATTCTTCCCTTCTTGAAAAGGATTCGTCCTCGAATACAAACCTTGCAAAACCATAGGGAAGGCAAATAACAACACGATCCTCATGGCATGAGGGTTAGTGTTAGCAATAACTATTCAATCACCATTCCAAGGATGCACAAACTTAACTTATAACCAAGAATCAAAATGATCAACAAAGGGAGTGTAACCCATCATAACAAGAGATACTTTGCTACTCAAGATACTTTGACCGAAGGGAAGAGTGAAGGAACCATTACACTTAGGCAACAACACATGTAAACCCTCATTGGTTCCACATTTTAACAAGCACAATTCCCGTTTTAAGTCTAGTAGCACATGAACACCGTCATTCCTAAGTGCAAAGTAATAAACAGTGTTGACCCAAGTTAAGACTCCATCCAATGTGATAGTTAACTTCAAAAATGTAGTTCTTACCAATTCTTATTACTTGATCCTATGTGCTTGAATGAGGTATGTTTGCCAACTTGTGTTGGGAATATTCCTGTACTTGACCCCGATCAACACCAAGTAAGAATCATATGAATGAAAGAAAGTGTTACTACCACACTTATCACAATTTAAGCCAACACCGGGGTAAATATGCTAATTGGTCCACATAATTGAGTCATACAAACAAGTATAAATCTTAATGGTACCCCGACCCAAATGCAATGCACCTTTAACTCAAGCATGAAACTCATCATATGCAAAAGGATATTAGAGGAAGGTGCCATGCTCACTCGGGTCCTCTAAGGTGTTCCTATAAGCAAGATCACAACTAGGTTCAAGGATCCTAGCACTCATTACCTCACAAGATGGAACACACAAAGACATGATGACGAATTTAAGATAAACTTCACCTCTTCTTGAAAAATAACCCCTACCCCCATAAGATGCACAATCAATAAGATCATACTCAAAGCGATACTAAAGAAAGGGGTTTAGGAAACTACCCTTCCCCATACAAAACGTAGGCCCCTCAAGTGGATTGTAAACCCTCAAGAAGGACTTTTCATCATAGGGAAAGGTGTCAACAAATTCATCAAAATTATGTTGTCATTTCGACCAACCATCACTACATAAGTTCCATAATTCAACTCACTATCAGTGTCAAATAGAAAGGAAATACATGAACTGGGATCAAGTACCCCACTTTTTGTCCATTGACACTCTTACCATCGAAAAACATACTCCACTCAAAGGTGTGAGCATCATCATATGTAAACAAGTAACAGAGAAAGGTGTCTCACAAAACAACGTCGTCTAAGGGGTTTTTATAGGTATGACTACTAATAGGCTCAAAATCATTGGCCATACCATTAAGAACTGGAACACACCAAGAAGAAGAGGAAATGGGAAAACACATACCACATTCCTTCTAATCATAATCCTTCCCCACAAGAGTACTCTCATCTTCAAAGAAGAGATTTCCATCTTTGAGAGGAAAATCTTCACATCATAGTGGGTTTCTATAAAAAAAAATATAGCTATCAAGAACTACACTACTCTCATGATTTACACCACTAGGAGTGATTTCATCATTTTCAAAAGAGATATTGTACTTAAAGAGGGAATGATCAACCACCAGGGGAGCATTAAAACATGTATGTTCAGTCTAAAGAAGACACATATCATTTTTCAAAGCATTTTTAAGCACGTGATCTCTATAAGCAAAAGAAGTAATAGGATCTTCCACAAAAGATATGCTCAAAGAGTCACTTCTATTCAAATGATCAATATTATTATCAATATCACAAAAGTGAGGTTCCTTAATCACATCACAAGATTCCTCAATTAGTGAACTACACTCAAATTCAAGTTGATCAACACAATTATCATATGATAATTAACTATCCCTCAAAGCATGGGTGTCAACACTAGGTGGACACAAATCGATCTTACCAGAAGAATTAATTTAGTCATCAATAGAATCAATTAGTGTATCCACACTCTCAATATGTACATTACCAAAACATGGTAAACAAACATTAGCTCACATAAATTCAATCTATCACTTACACTTTGTTCATCTGCACTTGTAAAAGTGTTAAGTTTAGCTATCGTACTATCACGACCAAAGGTAGCCCCCAGGCGTAACATGATGTATAGGACTCTGAGAGGCCTCATACAAGCCACTTAGCATTCATCATACAACAAAATAGTATACAAGATATACAGAGACAGTTTCAACATATAAACATGTTCTCATCTATACTCCTATTGATGAATCTATTGTGACTAAGAGAGTCTATAGAAATCATCACGTCTCCTCATCCCATAGAGTCACTCATGTTGATCTTGTAGAGCTTGATATATTAGAATTGGATGTTATCATTGGTATGGATCAATTACATTCATGTTATGCTTCTGTTGATTGTAGAACCCGAGAAGTCAAGTTTCAAATTCCGAGTGAGCCTATCCTAGAGTGGAAAGGGGAAAATTCTATGCTGAAAGGTCAGTTTGTTTCTTATCTTACATCTAGAAAGATGATTTATAAGGGTTGCATATACCTTCTAGTTTGGGTGAGGGATACGGTTTCTGAAACCCCTACTCTTGAGTCGGTCCTCATTGTAAATGAATTTCTAGAAGTATTTCCTGATGATATACTCGGTGTACCTCCCGGAAGGGAAATAAACTTTGGTTTTAACCTACTCCTAGATATGCACCCTATCTCTATCGTTCCTTACCGACTGACTCCGACAGAACTTAAGAAATTATAGGAGCAATTGAAATATATGTTAGAAGGGTTTCATCCGACAGAGTATCTCTCCATGGGGTGCTCTAGTGTTAATTGTTCGAAAGAAAGATGGTTCACTTTGTATGTGTATCGATTAGCGTCAGTTGAACAGGGTTACCATTAAGAATAAGTATCATATTCCAAGGATAGATGATTTGTTTGATCAACTACAAGGAGCAAGTTACTTCTCTAAGATTGACCTCTGGTCAGGTTATCACCTATTGTGGGTGAAGAAAGGTGACATTCCAAAGATGGCTTTTCATACTAGATATAGTCATGATGTGTTTTTGGTAATGTCATTGGGGTTGATTAATTCTCCGGACACATTTATGGATTTGACGAATAAAGTGTTTAGACAATACCTTGATATGTTCGTGATTGTGTTGATTGAAGATATCTTGATCTAATCAAAGAGCAAAGACGATCATACCGAACATTTGAGGATTGTGTTATAAGTCCTCAAGCACCAATAACTCATTGCAAAGTTTAGTAAGTGTGAGTTTTGGTTCAGATCCATGGCTTTTCTTGGACACATTATTTCCGGAAAGTGTATTGAGGTAGATTCTAAGAAGACGGATGCGGTGAAGAGTTGGCCTAGACCTCTATCCCCTTATTATATTAGAAGTTCCTTGGGTATATCCGGCTACTATAGAATGTTTGTGGAAGGGTTTTCTTCAATCTCCTCAACATTAACAGTATTGACCCAAAATAAAATCAAATTCTTATGGTCGGAAGCTTGTGAAAAGAGTTTTCAAGAATTGAAGGATAGACTTACTTCCGCTTCGGTGTTGACTTTACCGGAGGGAACCAATGGGTTTTTTCTTTATTATGGAGCTTCACGAATTGGGTTAGGATGTGTCCTTATGCAAAATGGGAAAGTTATTGCCTATGCTTCGAGGCAACTTAAGATTCACGAAAAGAACTATCCTACCTATAACTTAGAACTAGTGGTGGTTGTGTTTGCTTTAAAGATTTGGAGGCATTAATTATATGGTGTTCATGTTGATACCTTTACCAACCACAAAAGTTTGCAATATGTTTTCAAACAGAAAGAACTAAATATTTGCCAAAGAAGATGGCTTGAGTTACTAAAGGATTACTACATGGGTGTTGTCTATCACCCAAACAAGGCGAATATGGTGGCGGATTCTCTTAGTCGATATTCAATGGGTAGTGTTGCTCATATTAAAGATGACAAGAAGGAGTTGGTTCGTGATGTTCACAGATTAGCCGATTGGGTGTTCGATTAGTTGTCTCCACCAAAGGTGCTGTTATTGTCTATAATGGTTTAGAATCGTGTTTTGTGTCAGATCTGAAGGCCAAGCGAGGTGTTGATCCGAATTTGGTCGAATTGAAGGTAGCGGTGCTTGAGAAGTCCATTACGGCTTTCTCCTAAGGGGGAGTGATATACCGTGAGTTTACGGTATTTCTAATACGTTTCACTTACTAGTTGTGTGTGTCTAAGGCCTTTTTATATTGGTTTTTATGTGTTTTTACCATGTTTTGCAGGAAAGACGTTCAGGTGCGGATGTGTAGAGACAGCTGAAGGA